>LJIJ01001829.1:0-35568 GCA_001718145.1 Orchesella cincta
TTACGGAATTATCAATGTCATTTCGGTCCTTTGGAAACATAAAGAGTCAATTCTTCACAGCAACACGCTTTGTTCATAGTTGAAAATTGATGCGACATGATAATGATAGCTTCTAATTAAGTTCAATTGGAGTATGAGATTTTCTTAATCGCTTGAATTTTGATTAATATTCATGCCACCACTACTGGTTTAAGAACACTGATTAATATGTATTAATACAAATTTTTTTTTTTTTTTTTATTTTATTTAAAATTTTTTTTCCTATTAATATACAATGTTCCTTACAAATATTTAGGGTCCATTAGGGTGTTTTAATATTTGGGTTGAACTTTTTGGCCCCAAAAACTGTAAAATGCTTACATGCTGAAATGCCTAAAGCAACCCTAATGGACCCGTAAAATATTATGTAAGGAACATTGTATATTAATACATTATTAATCAGTGTCTTCTAAACAGTTATGCTGTGCTATGAATATTAATCAAATTCAAGCTGGATAAGAAAATACCAATACTCCCAATTTGAACTTAATTAGAAGCTTTATCATTATCATGTCGATCATTTGCAACTATGAACCAAACGTCGTTCTGTGAGGATTTGACTCGTGTTTCCATAGGCCCGAAATGACATTTATAATTCCGTAAATGTAATTTAATTTGGCCAAGATTCAAATGCTTAATTATTAGTGAGAAAGTGTTTCAATTTCAAGCCTAATTAGCATAAGTGTTAAAATTATACTATTGCTATGGGAAAACTATAATAAATGTTCCTTATTTTTTATTTAAAAACTGTGACCAACTATCGTATTGCGAAAAGTCAATTTTTTGATTGCGGCTGGCTAAAATTGTTTTATGGGGCTTCCATATTATTGTGCCATCCATTTAAAACTAAAATAAAAATTGGAAATTCTGCCAGCCGGAAACTCATACATTCAACAAAATATCTTGTAATTTTAAAACATTTTTTTTGCCAAACTTTTCATGTGAATTATTAGCCCTATAAAAAAGCCCGCGCTGCTATTGAAAAACAGCTTTTTTGCTTTTTAAGTAGCTTTTTTGCTGATCTAATATGCTTTTCTGGTTCGCCTGTTGCGCGTTTTTGAGGAATAATTTTACTTTCAAATTTCAGTTCAGTTTTCGTTGCAGAAAACCATCTTTGCATTATTGCCTAACCATAACTTGTATTTTGAGTTTTGTCTGCATGTTAATTATGTTTGATTTTCCCAAACCACACGCTGTTGCCTAACTGCGTGCTTGGGTGCAGAATCTTTTTAAGGCATTCAACCTTCCTGTAACCAGATCCAAACTTCCTCCATGTTAACAATTCACATGCCCCGTATATGAAAAGCTGGCGGGCTTCGCCCCCAATTCTTCCTGTTAACCGCGTTACAACGTTTAACAAAACGATTCATGCACCAGTGCCTTATGTGTCCTGCAGTTTAAGCTTTAAGCTGCCCTTGCATTTTGAAACCTTTAATCCAGCAAACAGCTAAAAAAGCTTCAAAATGCCAAAAATGATCTTAAAACATAGCAAAATAGGCTAATCAGCCACATTACCTTTCGGCAGAAAATAATAAGCGCGTTTTTGCCAACACATGCTAATTTTGCGCCTTTCCACGTTAGCCCTAAGCCACCAAAGCTAAAGTATTACTGCAAACGCGGGCCTTAAATTAAAATTAAATTCATACGTTGAAATAATTTTAAGATAGGGCATTCCTTACCATTCATTCCTTGTCAACAAAACGTATTCGAAATCACTCTCAAATCTGAAAAAAAATTATTTTTACCACCATTCCACTTTATTGCATTTTCCTCATCAAAAGCCTGCGAACAGTAAAATAACTTAAATCCAATTAAGCTTTTTGCAGATTGCATTGCAAATCAGAAACATGTTTATAATGTACAAGCCATCGGAAAATTCCATGGGAGATAAGAGACATTATCCGGTTTATGCCTAACACAAAAATATATCTGAAATGCGGTAAGAACTCTTGAAATGCTTTCTTCAAATACAGTTGAGTATCCAAAACATTGCCCATCGTATTTTCTTGTGCAAATTTTCCAATATCATGCTTGTCTTCACGAACTAAGTAGTCAATTTTTTCCAAGGCTGTCAGAATCGGTTTGCTGCTGAAAGCTACTTGTTTGCGTCACTAAAAACCTAATTTACTTTAAATGCAGCCAACTGTAGTGCCACCATGAATCCCGAATTTTTACATTTTTTATTTGGGTTTCTAGGCTTGCATCATAAAACTTCCAAATTAAGAATGGCTTAAAAGCCGATCGTTTAAGACAACTGATGGCATTTGTTGATAAAGCCAATATTGAATTCCTTGGCATTGAATTAAGTTTGCTTTCCCTTTAAGTCTTCAAACAAACTGAAAAATGTCATGTTTATTTATTTTCTTGCTTATAATACGTCCATGCGTTTGAGCGCATTCTGCATAAGTTAAGCCTAAAATTTTTCTGATTTCTTGACGATACATATTGCTCTTTGTTTCTATCCAAGTGCAACCTCATATAAATCGCCTGATTTGCCGATTTGTGGAGACGAACTTTCACCGTAGCCCCAAACTTACTCATAATGAACATGACCTAGCATAATTATGTCACTCACTGGCTTGTTATATTCGCTTTATCCTTTGTCTTAATTTTTGATCCGATGCTACAAAAAACAATGTTCGACATATTTGTTCTGAAAGTATCGCTTTCTAATAGCTATGGTGGGCATGTTTTCCAGTTTATGCTAATTGTAGTCCACAGCTACAGCTTATTTATATCCTTATGCTCGGAGGACGCGTAGTTCCTTAATTCAACAATTCGGTTGCATTCAGCGTGTTTAAACCGTTATACGACATTCTTAGAAACTGGCTGGAAAGGTATACTTAGCCAACTTCCGACATCTGGCCATCACTAGAAACTGCCCTTGCTTTCATGAAACAATCTCAAACGTTATGACAATTGCGCCCATATTTATTATTGCTTCGTGAGCCTCATTATAATACAAATTTCGGATCATCACAGAAATGTTTAGCCTATTAAAATGGCTGCGTCATACTGGGATCTATTTATTAAAATAGAGCATAATCGAGCCTGTACGACTCATGTTGCAAGCATCGATCCCTTATATGTCTTTAGTTGTATATAACGCTTTTCTTTATAATGTTTTTCATAAAATGAATGACATGTCTCATTCAGTTTCAAACATCCATATTTTTCTCTCTAAAAATTATAGGCGACTTTCATTAATTTTTGTTGCCATGGCTCTCGACAAACATCCGCAACTGTGGGAATTATGCTGCGGTTTTTTACGTCGACCATCCAAAATCATGTTATTTCTCTATTCGAAACAATCCAATTGCTAAACCGCAATGACATCCGTTGTAAAAGTTCCACGGCTGGTTTCGTCTTGCTATGAGTAGTACTTTTTCATTGATCTGAATCAATAAGCCGCTACTCATCAGAACATACTTGGAAAAATGAATCACGTTGCCATTCATTCTGCTCTTATTTCTAATTCAGTTTAGCATAACACCCTTGGGTTCTTTATCTACTATTTAATAAATAATTCCAGCCTTTTTTTTAGAGGAATTCCTCACAAGGTGTTTAAATGAGCTTGAATTGCAACTGCATTCTGCTGATGAATATTTTTCAATCCCACTATAAATAAAGTAAAAGAAATATCTATGATTTCAGTACTCATTGGCCGTAATGTCAAACGTTCTTCTTACCGAAATTAAGAAACGCCGAATCGAAATATTGAGAAACAACGTCTGGAAAGCTAGGAAGGTTTCGCGATGTGTAGACTTGCCCGCCATGCTATCGTTGAAATCGGTTTGATGTATGATTTTCATGCAATTTTACGTATGCAGCTTGTTCAAAAATTTCCTCGTCTATTCCTACTGCGTTGAGATTTTTTAGTATAACTTGCAAGCAGGTTCTGTTGGCAACCGTTACCCACATTTTTTTCACTGACAGAATACAAAGTTATATGTGTCTCGCCGCTTAGATATTTTGGCAAAAGTTTTCCTAAAAACTCTTGTTGGTTGGAACGCAGGTGACTCAGTCGTCCACGAAATAATCCATTCGATTCTGCGAACCCCCACGAGTTGTCTCCAATTGGGAAGGTAAACCAACACAAAGGAGGCGATAAAATTGGCAATCTTATCTGAGGTATTTGCATTCAATAAGGGCTTCGATGGCTAACCAATACCTGAAATCAGGGCGCCTAATTTTCGGCAACAACATTATAAAAAAAGGTCTCCGTAAGACCCCATTTAACTACAATGCGTTTAGAAATATCATGAAGGGTTGACTAAAAGTTTGACAGCCTGATGTTGGTGCAAAATTCGTAATCATTGTAAATCATTCTTGAGTCCTATTTCCATTAGCCATTCTGAAACTACGATACGATTAAGTTATTTACAATCCACAATAATATTCAAGCATGTTTTTTACATAGGCAAGTAAATTTTGGCTTACGTTTATGCGACAAAATAAAATCCTGATCTGTACGGTTTCCGATTGCACTCATTAACTTTTCTATTTCAGAAAACTCTTTTACACAGGCCTTAAGTTCGGCACAACCTGGGAAATAATATTCAAAGACATAACGTTACAAGGGAATAACCTATAAAATAAAAGTAGACAACATCAGTTACAAACTGTCATTTGAAACTGGTTTAAGCAAACCAAAATCATACAGTAACCAGATCTTTCCTCCCTTGTGGACATTTTCGTGAGCGAATGATTCGATAAATTGCTTTACGGATGTCGCATTTTTAAACGTTGGTCAAAGCGCCTCTGTCACGTTAAACACTATTTTTGGATTATCTTGGAATTCGACGGTTGAGGCGAACCACAATATAAACAGCAAAAGTCTAACCATAATGTTTCAATCAAGTTGTTAGATGCAATAAGCAACTATGTATTCTCATTGATACCTGGAAAAAATTCCACATAACTCACACTTCCGCTAGAGTACGTACGTAAAGATTTATTTCAATCAGAAAGCGGAGTTGACATTTGATATCATATAATGATATTGCTGAACACTTTCGTTTTATGTATTTTGGAAATCTTTGCTTTTACGATACATACGTACGATACGATACGTACGAGGATCGGAACTCAGGGTCTCTCCATTTAACTAATGCTAAAATAGCTTTAAATGGGAGAACAGTTCGAGAAATCCTATATATCCCTATGTATCAGGTTGGAGAGCACTTGTCAGATTTAGACCCATGGTTGGTGCTTCCTCTGACAAAACTTTACATCGAATTTTTGCTCCGGTTTTTGAGTAAAAAGGCTCGTAATAAGGATACATATATATATAATGCTGATATTTTGCAGGTATCATAGTTATTCTTTGACAATATCTTTTTGTCAGAGTTTTCGTTGGGTTTCCTTTTATAAATACCGGAATTTTTAATTGGGATTTCCTGGGGGAAGCACGCTACTAAACACTCAATACACATTATTTATTGCGTTGTGAAACTGGATATTTGAACCAAATATTTTTTTTGTTTTCCAAATTCCTCAAAGCAAAACCGCAAAAGTTTTCCTTATGTTAAAACTCTGTTAAAGGAAAAGCAAAAAGCCTCTGGAACTCTTTATTTTTGCGTCGTACTTCAACCAAGGCGAATTAGTGGTTTTCTAAACACTCATTCTGGAAATTGGAAATTAGGAGTGTTTTTTATTAACACAAAACCTTTTTACATTGCTTTGGATACGCCTGCATGTCGCACTTTCCAGTTTTCAGCCAGATGTAAGTCTTGGTAAACAAAAAGTTGTCATGTTTTCGGTGTAGAATAAACAAAATGGATTGCTAAGTAATATTCTCAGTATTACTAGCTTTTGTTTTGTAAAAATTATCAGAATTTGAGCCTTTTCGTGTCCTTTTAGGAATATTGAAGGCGACCTACTCAAGCTGAAGAGATAATCACTCTACTCTCTCTACGTGTATGACTACGTTTTGATTGAAACATTAAAAATTAAATTAAAATTATTATGCGACTCACTTTTCGGCATTGCAAGGATGAATAACAAGTGGAGTTCATGCGAATCATTGGTTCAAGGACTTTAGAAGCAGTTAATACTTTTTGCCTCAACATTGCAAAAAATGATCAGTATTTTAGAGGCAATTAAGGTAAACATATTTTTGTTGTTAGTTTAAAAATAGTTTTGAATGATAGAGAGTGGGCGCTTTGACTGCGGGTGTACCTTTCTTTGCTTATGCTTATTAGCTGGTACGCACAATGAAACTAAGTTTACCCGTAGTCGATAAAGAATTTCATTGTCAACAAAATGGGGAGTTACTTAAGTGCACAAGTACTTTTTTGATTTTGCACAAGTGCACAAGCGCACAAGTAAATTCTTCGATTTTGCACAAGTGCACAAGTTGGAAAAGTGTACAAGTCTTTTTTGATTTTGCACAAGTGCACAAGCGCACAAGTGAATTCTTCGATTTTGCACAAGTGCACAAGTTGCCTAAGCGCACAAGTGAATTCTTCAATTTTGCGCAAGTGCACAAGTTGGAAAAGTGCACAAGTTACATTTACACAAGTTACTTAATAATGCTTTATAAGCTAATACATCACCAAAAGAAGTGTAAGCGATCAGTCAAAGTGTTCAAATACACAAGTGGTGTTGAACAGTTTTCTTTGTGTTTCCCGTTTTGGTTTCTTCCTTATATGACTACAAAAATAATGATAGCAGCGCTTATAGGACTTCAGTAAAATGGTAAAATAAGTGTAGCTAGCCAACTGAAAGCACACTACGTTCAGATACTATATCCGTACGATGTTTGGAAGCAAAATAAAAAGCAAGGTAAAAAGAAAATAATAAGTGGTAAAAAAGTACTTTTGCAAGTGTAAGAGCTACTTAGCTTAAGGTTATCTTAACATAATTTTTACCACAATTTATTTTTTTGTTAAAAGGATTCACCAAAGAAATTGAGTGGCAGCAATGGAAAAAGTCGAATGATAGGAAGGACGAATTGAGGGAGAGCCTAACAAGACCGCTTCGATCCTTTGGCAAATTATCCTTGTCAAAACTGTAAAGGTGGGGTGTGTTGAAGATAACTTGCTTTATGTGGCGGATGCAATGACAGTCATCACACGTTTTGTTTGAAGCCACCCTTGGATGATGTTCCAAAATGGAAGCAATGCTTCGCAAACAGCAAAAATAATAAATCGTCAATTGTCAACTTATGTTTTTTCTTTACTATTTTTGGCGGGTGCCGACATTCAGATTGTCAGAAGGGAAAATTGAGTGGACCAAATGACGGGTTTGGATTCGAGCAAGCAACAAGGGAATACACCCATCAACAATTTAATGAATTGCAGACAGGTTTATATCCGACTACTTTAACATTCCAGTGACATCGTTCTCATCGGAAATGGTTGAGAAAGAGTGTTGAAAAAATTGATGAATATGTGGTTCTGGAATATGGGGGTGACTTCACACCATGAACTACGGCTTTGGTTTCCCAACCATGTCAAACAGTGTTAGTGACTCAGATGCGGTGTATATAAACAGTGGGTGGAACTCAGTGCCCGTCCTAGCGGTGGTCCGGCCTGTCGCACTTTTTGAAGGTCCATCTTTTTATGTAAAAAAATGCGCAAAGGCGTGTCAAAATAGAACAGATATCGAAATTAAGCATTTGTTCCGAATATTTTGTATTCATCGGTAACGTTTTACTGTCTAAAAGGCCGTACCAAATACAAAATTGCTCAAAACTATACCACACCGTAGAATTTCTGTTTAGAAATAAGTAATCTGCCATGACGTTTGACCTGTGGTACGGCCTATTCAGTGGTACGGCCCGTCACAGGCGCGACACCAAATGACACCACAGGACGGGCCTTGGTGGAACTTCAACAAGCGTCATGTGCAGATCTGTGTTTCCTCCCATCAATGCCATATTTCAGGGATGAAAATCTCATAGATGTATGCCGGTATGTGCATCTCCGCGTGTTATGAGCATAGTAAGGACCCCTGGAGCTACTCAACAAACTCTTCCACTTCTACTTCTTTTCATCGGTACCAACCAAAGACCTAGTACGGAGTTCATGGGAAAAAACTGATCAGTTCGATCCAAATTCATCAACTTTGTGACTATTATGAACCCCAACATTTTGGTGAAATCCGATGTTCTGTTTATCGTATTGGACTAGAAGACTGGTGAATTTCAGTGTTGGCAAAAAAGCGTTTTTTAGAAATTTTTTATGCTTATTTGGCTTTATTACTAGTTTGCTGCTTGCTCTTTCGCTGTTTTTGTATATACAAGCGGTATTTGGCAGATCCAGACAAAAAAACAATTCATTAGCCAATTTTGATAAAGAAACCAGCTGCTTAAATAGCAAAAAAGCAGGTTTTCAAAAAGGCGCTGCTTTGCTGATTGCCAACACTAGTGAATTTATCATTACTTTCACATGTGCAATTCTGAACACTTTATTTGTGCGCTTGTGCGGTGATGTACAGTCTTATGAAGCATTATTGCAACTCACTTGTGCAACTAGTCAAACTTATGCACTTGTGGAAAATCGTGCAAATTGTGCAAACGTGTGGAAAATTTACTTGTGCACTTTTCCAACTTGTGCACTTTTCCAACTTGTGCACTTTTCCAACTTGTACAACTTGTGCACTTTTCCAAGTTGTGCAACTTGTGCACTTTTCCAACTTGTGCAACTTGTGCACTTTTCCAACTTGTGCAACTTGTGCACTTTTCCAACTTGTGCAACTTGTGCACTTTTCCAAGTTGTGCAACTTGTGCACTTTTCCAACTTGTGCAATTGTGCACTTTTCCAACTTGTGCAACTTGTGCACTTTTCCAACTTGTGCAACTTGTGCACTTTTCCAACTTGTGCACCTTTTGCACTTGTGCAACTTGTGCAAAATCGAAGAATTCACTTGTGCGCTTGTGGAGTTGTGCACTTGCGCAAAATCAAAAAATTACTTGTACACTTTAGTAACTCCCACAAAATGTGAAGGTTTAAAATTTTGAAAATTATTCGTGTGAAATTTGAAACCCCGAAAAGTATGGAGCGCACTCGCCGCGTCTCACAGAAGTATAAAAAAGGGTTTAAAGGGGACAAGAAGAAGACATGCCAGTTCAAAAGGTGCATTTCAAACGGGGGGAAACCAACAGTAGGTTAAAAAACGATGGAGAATCCGATAGACACAAACTTAAGGTCTAAAGTCGTCGTGATCCCAAGATATTGACACCGAACAAAATCATGACTGTGAAACGCTTACATCAGCACTATCCTTCAACTTTCGGCAACCCAGCGGCAAAGAAATAACAATTAAAGGAAATAAATTTGATTGCTCATCAAGTCTAAAAACTGGAGATTCAGACCAGGACAAAAACAGGCACAACGAAACAAATCTTTTTGAAGCAGGACCCGTTAAATGAATGCACGACAATGTGGCAGAAAAAATTGCTATGAAAAGTTGCCACCATTGGCGATGATTCGTACGTCTTGAAAACCTCTTTCCGAACTCCAGCTCCACAATACTTTTATAGAGCAGACACTAAGCTTGACAATTCATTGAATAAAATAAAAGAATTATCAAATTTCAAAAGAAATACCTAGTTTTGTAGGCTATGAACCAATTTGGGAAAGTTCTGAAGCCCTTCATAACTTGCGGTACCATGACCACAAATGCTAATTTGGAGCACTGATTAAAATAGATGCTGCTTCCCGACATATAGGAGCACCATATAAAGAATCAAATTGTCTCCTGGACATATTTGGCTTCGGTGAATTTTCAAAAAGATGAGCTGCCATTTTTACGAGAAAATGTGCCATTTCTAGAGAAACACAAGCACTCACCCTACGCTCCCCACCTGCGTTCCATCGAAAAATTCTTTACACTGTGTGAAAGCCACTACCATACCCAACTAGAAGAGCACAATACACTTTGCCAATTTTTAAAACGCTGGGAGAAAACGTCATCGGAAGTTGCAAAGTCTTCCGGTGCAAACCTCACGAGACGCCTTAAGAAAAATATCATCCACGATTTCAAAAATAGTTCTTATTGTTTTCTCTTCAGTACATTCTGTAGCCAATCGAATTTTCTACCAGACTGCTATAAACGATTTTGTTGTAACTGCGTTTGATGAAAAATCAATACATTTGAATTCTCACCCGCAGTTAAAGCGCCCACTCTCTAACTGTATCTGAAGCAATTGGATTAGGAATAAACACAAGCGAGAAATAAATCCAATAAAAACCGAAATTTCATATTATGCATTAAAAACGTTTTATTTTCATTAACCACGCTAGTCCTTCGTATTCCATTCCAAGAACTGGTAAAACTGTAAATATAGATATTAAATTCAAAGCAATGGAAAGAGAACATTAATTTTATTGGTTGAGACGAATTGGTGCCATTCACCAAATATATGTTCAATATGAAACAAGATTTTCGCATTCTAATTTCACCGTAGCCTCCTTTCTACCACGTTTCCCTCCTCAAATTGCACAGGGCAAGAAAACGGTATGAAAATATTATTACTCTCAATAGGAGCGAGGAGAAAGCAACAGCTTACTAACAAAGAAAAATGACACAAGAAAAAGCAGAAACGGTGTACGGTGATTGTACTCAACCAAAATCCTCAACCTTGGTAGTACAGAGGTAGCAGCGCACAGAGAAACTCCTTTCGTGTATAGTTTTTATTTTGAAAGACCTAGCTGTGATTTTTAACAAAGCAGAATATTGGAGGTACATGTTAAATATATTAGGCACGCCTTGGTCCTGGCAGCTTGCAATTGAAAAGGTAAAGCTACAGCCGATGTTCAGACTAAGCAGATAATAAAATAATTGCATTTTTCAACAAATGAGACGAAGAGTATCGGAATTATATTAAACTAGGTGACGGTTTTAGGTCCAAATTAAACGCGACGTTGTAGTGGAGAATTAAATACAAGTCGAAAGAGGGACGGGTTATATTAAATTAACCGATGCCCTTTTTATTGATTCTTACTTAAGAATAAAGTTTGAAACCTGTCGAGTATTTTAACACTTCAAACAGCTTCAGTTTTGCTTTCTGAAGCCTAATAAAAAATTTTGAAAAAGGGCTGATTTTAAACTTTTTATTTAATTGTGACAACCCGTTTACAGTAAATCGTTTGAAAATAAGCAAAGAAATAACGTGTATTAGTGCAAACATGCATATCTTTTCGTAAAAACCCATTTTTCATTTTTTAGAAATTATTTTGGACTTCTGTGTTTAGGTAGCCATAGCGTCAACATACCTTTCAGCGTTTCAAGTCCTACAAAAACAAAAAAAAGCGTTTTTGAACTAACTTTTAAGCCGTTTTTAGAGCAATATTCAACACTGTGCAATGGCCAAGTCAGAATATTGGACGCCCAGATGTTATCCACCACCAAGAATCCATCAAATATAACAGACATGCCCTTATTATGCTAAAACATATTCGGCTCAAAACCTGCTGGTTCATTATCGAAATGCGATTTGATCACCTCGATTAATGATACTGGAGTGGGTGACGATCCCTTATTTTGTTATTTACTCCCAGTTATTTTCCAACCTTGTTCGAATTAAATGAAGACAAAATGCATGTTTTTAGGTGGAAAATACTTTTGATTCAGAACAAGACCGTAAAATTAGCTCCTCTGTCATTTTCCAAACGAGGAAAAATGCGGTGAAAAGGATGCCCCAGATGTTAGCCACCGCCATAAACCCAAGAGCCGACAGTCTTCTTTCTTTTGTTTGTAACCTGCCTCATAATAGCTTTGTGATTTGATTCTCTCGAATTTCTACGCTACACTGCTTTAGATGTACGATGATCCTTATGTGGCGTTTTCTTGGCCATTATTAAAACAAAGCTGGAGGCAGTGTGAACAAACACTGCACCACATTATCTCATTGCTTTGCCCATTTGACTGATGTCATTTAAAACAGTTGAAGATGTTTAACAATATAACCCAAAAAGGCAAAAGTTTGATCAAACTTACTTGTGCACTTTTTATACTCCGAACTTGCTGGCTTTCTCTTGCTAGTCTCGATGAAGACTGAGAGATTCATTAGGACTCCGACACAGGCATACAGGTATGGAGGACAAACATCGCTTTGATTTTTAAATGAAAGCGGTAAACTGGATTCTTTCTGCTCCTATTTTCAACACAGATTACCATACACTTTCCACATTTTCTTTTTTCAGAAACATGGAATTAAATTCAGGATTTTGAATCTTATTCATATTTCGTGCAGCTTACGATTTAACCCCAAATACTACTTTATGTACTGTCTATAGTAATCTGAGGCAATATACACCGTTTAAATTTCGTTTGACGGAAATCCGAGACAAACGCAAAATTTATGAGAAAAGTTAAATCGTCCAATTTCTGCATAAGAGCATTTCCCTAGCTCACCTGCTACCACAATCTAAAATCAAATTTCATTTAAGCCTGAAAATGTCAGGTTATTCAGTATCAATGCATTGGAGTTTATGTTGACAATAAAAGCAATGCGTACTGTTTGCTATATGGGGTGGCCACACATAATTTCAAGTTATTGGTTGTTTTAACTTGTAATTTGAGGAAAAGCACCTACACCTGAAAAGCAAAACAAAGTAACCTTCTACATTTGCTGTTGAGTTAACTTAAAGTACGTTTTTGACAGTTTCATTTTAACTTAATGTTCTATTTGTAAAAATGTTACGAAAGTTCATATTTTTTTCAACGTCAATAGACTTGGCACCAATTTTGACTTTTTTGCACCCCGCAGCATACGTAAGCCAGAGGGTACCCCTCAGCACCTTAAGACTTTCCACACGTATTTCTGCGAATATACCACACCTAAACCAGCTCAATACCTCATTCAAAGCAGAAGCCATAAAACAATTAAAACTAAACCTAAAAACAATTCTTTTCCAGGTATAACTAATATTTTAAACAGGAACAAGGTTGTAGAAGACCCAAAAACATAACAAAATATTTTTCTTTTACAAATTCCTACATAACTAAAATTCCACGCAAGTGACAGACAAGTACAATAGCTTGTTGACTCACAATGACACGCGCTACCACATACATTCATGAGTGGAATTACGTCCACCTATAAGTTGGATTTAAAAAATCCACTTTAAAATTCTTAAGAGCAAAGGATAATTTTCAAACTTGAGTCGATTACTCAAGTTCCACGCGTGTGTCTGACAAGTACAATTGCTCGGTCGACTCACACTCACACGCGCTACCAGATGTATTCATATAGAATTACCTCTACCTATAAGTTGGATTTAAAAAATCCACTTTAAAATTCTTAAGAGCAAAGGACAATTTTCAAAATTGAGTCGATTACTCAATGTACAATTGCTCGTTCGACTCACTATCACATGCGTTACAAAAAAATTCATGAGTAGAATTAC
The DNA here is from genome assembly GCA_001718145.1 of Orchesella cincta. NCBI lineage: Eukaryota > Metazoa > Arthropoda > Collembola > Entomobryomorpha > Orchesellidae > Orchesella > Orchesella cincta. The sequence continues at coordinate 13,398 of LJIJ01001829.1, forward strand.
CTTTACATATAGTACCTCTACCATTAGTACAACATCGTGCTTGCATATTTTACCTGTTGACGGACATTCCTGAGGAAAATTTTAAAAAACATCCGTGCTCCCGTGAAACCCGTTTTCCTCTGTTTGTAGCATATTACACTTACACAGTGCAATTTTATATCACAATAGAAAACTTACAAAAGCTGGCAAATGACCCCAGTCAAGAGTTTCCCTGATTATCTCAGGAACAGTATAACCGACAACGGTTGATACATCTTGCAATGGTTATTTCATTCACAAACTTGCATCCGCATCTTTATACAGTGATTTTGCAGATGGAATTGCAGCAGCAGAAGGATTTTTTGATACAGAGTTTTGCAATTTTGATTTTAATACTATGGCTTGTGTGCTGGCCCTGCAGCTTTTTATAAGTTGAACTTTAGAAATCACTCGTGAAAGTAACATCTTAAACTCGATTTGAACGGTTTTGTGGTCGAAACAGTCACAAAAATGCACAAAGATGTTGCTCAGTCTTCAACGGAGGAAACGACGCTTCTACTATAAAATTGAATTCTTAAATAACATCACATTTACTCTGAATTGTGACCGGATACCGGAATGTGTTTATCCTTTAGCAGAAATATATGACCACGAGGAGCTAAATTTGTTTTGCGATTGACCAAAGCCTACAATAAAACTCAAAGTGATAACAGCCTGTTATTAACAGGTTCTGTGTTATGCCAATGTCATGCAAATGTCCTTGAATTGATAGCTGATGATGATGACCCTCTTCCATATTTAAAAAATAATAATAAAAAAAAAATGCTTGATATTAAGGCTTGAAAGTAATGCTTCAGTAGTATTGAAACGAAAGAAAATCTCTCCTCGACCTGCCCTCTCTTCAATTCCAGACGTTGACAATATTGTAGTCTATGGGACCGTCACCAAAGATGCCACCCCTGGAATGTCTGTCACGTGTCGTCCCGTATACTTCGTCGTGTTCTCTGTATTCTTGTACTTTTTGAGTAGGTACTTTGCGGAGTAACCCTCAATTTGCCAGTTTTGATTTTAATTGCTTTTATACTCAAAGCTTGTTGTTGTACATATATTGTTTGTCTGTAAGCATCCTTATACTTCATTGTTTGTTATTGTTTCAAATTGATATTAAATTGTTAAACGGAAATACAAAAATCTTTCTTCTAAATGCAACTCGTTTTATCGATAAATTATTGCTATCAAGGCTAGTTCATAATAGTAAAAATAAGATTATAAATTATCATGTTTTTCAATTCGGTCATGGAAGAGAGAGAATCTTTATCTGTTATTGCGACATGTCTAATATGCGTTGTCTCGTAATTTTTAGTACCTGAACAAATGGGCATATCGCCCGCATTGGAGTTAAACAATAACTAAACTGAACATAAACGATGTGCACCAGAAGTTCAAGCACTTACAACAACAAGTATTACCTAGGTACTTCTTTCGCATAAACAACATTCATTGCTTACGTTGTAACGTGAGATCATGATCCAAAGCTTCATAACAAAACAACAATGTTTTTGCGTTTCTGGTCCCTTCATCCTTAAAAGAGAAAGTGGACTGTTGTGTGAAGGGATGATTCCGTACTAGCAGTTCTGTATTTATTTACATTTTACAGAAATTAACCTTTCCTCATCCATTACATTCCAGTGATACGTTGTCCAGAATTCTGATAAACAAAAACGAAAAAAGTACCTTGTTTGGTCATAATTTTTTAACGTTAACAAGTACGATAAAAAAAAGTCCGTCCTTCTAGTTGACTTGTCTGATGTTCATCTCAAACGTATGGGATGCAGAATAGCACTACAATGGGTAAAAAGTCAAACAAGGTTATTGAGGGCAAAGGATCCTTTTTCGTAAACCTTTGCATCTAATACGATGAAAAAATGAAAAACAGACACACTGCGTTGGAAGCGGTGGCATAGGACGTCGGGTAAAATCTGAGAAACAGCATCAGTTCAGCTCACTAGCTCTTAGTAGTCACACAAGAACCAACAGTTCAATGTAGCGGGTACGTTGTATTTTAAATCAGTACATTTTACGAGTATCACATACATAGTCGTTGGACTGGATTAGATTCTAGTTCCAGTTTGGTAATCGACAGCAAGCTAATACTTGTTTTATTTATTCAATTTTCACAGCATCCGCATAGTATTATCCTGGTGGATCAGCTTCTGCAGTTGGGGTGAGGGGGGTAGTTAAGGTGTTGGGGTTTTATCAGATCTTGAGGTTCAATCGGGTCTTGGGGTTGTGTGGCGTGCTGCGGGTATATGGGTATAGCTTCACGGATTTTAAAGTCATTTCCTAGAGTAGAGTTTCAAAATTGTTAGCAACTTGTACAAGCGTATGCATCCAAACACATTATCAATTTGCACTATACTAAATCGCATTATTATAATTTTTGAATAAGTTCTTACTATTGTATTCACACGGCTGTTTCTTGCATAGTTGGCATTTGGAACAATGAGAATTTTAAAGCGGATTTTTTAGAACACACTTATAGGTGGACGTAATTCTACTCATGAATATATGTTGTAGATCGTGTGATTGTGAGTCACAAGAGCAATAGAGTTTGTGTGTAACGCGCATGAAATTTGAGTAATCGACTCAAGTTGAAAATTGAGGTTATTTCTTTAGAATTTTAAGTGATTTTTTAATCCAACTTATAGGTGGACGTAATTCCACTCATGAATGTATGTGGTAGCGCGTGTCATTGTGAGTCGATCGAGCTATTGTGATTGTCTGTCATTTGAGTGGAAATGGAGTAATCGACTCAAGTTGGAAAATTGGGGTTTTAACTTAGGAATTTTAAAGTGGATTTTTTAAATCCAACTTATAGGTGGAGGCAATTCTACTCATGAATGTATGTGGTAGTGCGTGTCATTGTGAGTCGAACAAGCTATTGTACTTGTCTGTCACTTGCGTGGAATTTATTATGTAGGAATTTGTAAAAAGTTTTTGGGTGTCTTTACAACCTTGTTCCTGTTTAAAATATTAGTTATACCTGGAAAAGAATTGTTTTTAGGTTTAGTTTTAATTGTTTTATGGTTTCTGCCTTTGAATGAGGTATTGAGACTGGTTTAGGTGGTAATATTGGCAGAGATACGTCGTGGAAAGGCTAAGGTGCTGAGGGGTACCCTCTGGCTTACGTATGCTGCGAGAGCAAAACGGTCAAAACCGGTGCCAACTTTATTGACGTTTTTTTAGATCATTTTCCCGGAATGTATTATGGACTGCAATAAACTGATGAAGTATAAATTAGTAGACACTCAGCCAAATTGTTGTGTAAAGTTCTATTTGAAAAATTTCGTAAACCCAAATTCATTTATTAGTTCTTTGGAAAGCTACTCAAAGCATGTGATTAAAAAATAATATGTTTATGTATATTTCTTAGCTAAATAATAGAGTGTCTGTAAAATAAGCATAAAGTTTAATTGTTGCACATGTATTTTTATCAGCCTTTTTGAAGCTATTGGTGTAAACTTATTTTTTTTTGTAGAAAATTTAGTTGCAATAGAACAGCCACGTATTTTTAACAGGTAGAAGAAGGGCAGCCTTTCATCAAATATGTGATCAGGGTGAAACAAGTTATTTGCATTCCAATTTCACCCTAACCTGTTTCTGTCGTGTTTCTTTTCCCATTTGTAACCGGGTAAGAAGAGAATATAAAAATATTATTACTCTCAACAGGACCGAGGAGAAAGCAACAGCTTACTAACAACAAAAACCAGAAAAATAACACAAGAAACGGTACGGACGGCACACGGTGATTGTACGCAAACAAAATCTTCAGCCTTTGATATAAGAAAGGTAGCAGCGCACGGAGAAACTCGGCAGCAAACGAAGCTCATGCAAACAAAGTGGTAAAGCTACGGCCGATGCTTAAAGTAAGCAGGTAAGCACAAATAGAAGTCCGAGAAGACACATTGATAATAAAATACTATTGTTTTTCGCATGGGTCTTAAAACTTTCCAGTGTTCTCCTGGCATGGTAAACATGGGGCAGGATACGGCGAACTTCCGGGTGTGTCTGCCGTGGTAGAAGACACTCTGGCCCAGCGAAAGGGTTTAAGACACATGGTTTTTTGTCAAATGAAAACTTAATGACTTTTTAAAAAATTACGAATATAGCTGGAAATATGTTCTGTTGATCACGGAAAAGTCATTGACAAAGCAATGTAACACACGCTGGTTTTTTCAACTGTATTTTCGTAGTTTGAAGAAATCAACATACAAAAAACTTTTTCCACTATATTTCTTGCCAGTGACGTTGGTATTGTACTTGAGTTAATTATTTGTCCGCAAACTACCGGAAATGGTTTGGTGTAGGGGTTTGCATGAATATTTGCCGGAGTTGGTTATACACGCTGATGATGCCCAGGTGGATTTATGCACTTAAAAAAACTATTATCACTTGAGTTCATCTTCTCCCATTTTTTTAATCATTCTGTGCTCACTCAATAAACAAATACATATTGAAATGCCGCTGTTTGGATTATATTGACCCCAACTTAAGTCAACAAGCCATGTTAGAAACAACTTGTTTCTCAAATACACAAATGTAATAAATGAGCTGCCTCTAAGAAGCTGCAAACAAAAGCAACCGCGATGAGTCCAGAAGATAGAATCTGTTTTTTGAGTGCGTCGCCAAAATCGGGACACGATTTCGTCTTTTACAGTTTTTGAGTTTGCATTTCCCTTGTCATCTCGAAAGTGGAATTGAAATAAGTATGGGCAAATATTGAAAATAAAAATTTATTTAATTTTGCAATTGCGACCAATACCAAAATCGATACAGTCATGATACTTACCAACGGAACCATGAAGACAGAAATACTTTGGTTTTGAATGTAATGTTAATCTCTGGTGTGGACTTGGCAGTTACCTTGTTTAGCTTTGCTGAATTAGCAAAGACTGAACATCTATACTCAACGTCAACTCATTTTCAATCAGATTTTCAAAGACATTTCCTCCAGCTCCTGGGTAATTGAAAAATGGGTTTTATTCAACACTAAAACTGTGATTTTAGAATGTAGCAGAGAATAAGATGACGTGAGCTCTACAAACATAGGGTCTAGGTTAGATTACACAACCACATTTTGGTAGATGAGAAAATATAAATATAAATATTTGATAAAAGTAATGAGAAGGAAATATAGCCCAAGAACAATTTTATTTCTTCGTCATTATCGCCAGCTCCCTAATTTTGTCCCTTTTACACTGTCAATTGATGGATAAATTTATGTGTGAATTTGGATTTGATTGAAGCGCCTTGCTGCAGTTGGATAAACGTGTGTGATGATAATGGGAATGACCTTCATTTTTGTCCATATCCTCCCAGGCTCCACGTTTAATTGGGTCTAGGCCCACAACCCGTAGGACCGTTTGCCCGCCGTACTGTTATCCCGCGGATGAGTTAACCCGCCTGACTATTAGCCCGCTGCACTGTTACTCCTTTTGACAGTTAACTCGCGGTTTGGTTAGGCTTACTACTTTTGAAGTTTAGAAGAAGAAGAAGAAGAAAAAGAAAACCACTTACTCAGAAACTACGTATCGTATTGGAAAATTAACAGCATCTTCAAACTCAGTGTGCATAAATAAAGATAACGTATTCATCGGATATTAAAAATTATCAAGGGCCAGGTTTCTTGATTTTCAAAAAAAAACTCCGGGAAAAACATTACCACACCACTCTAATGTATTGACTGATAGTCGAGAGATGTGTTGAATCTCAGAAGGTGAATGAAACTAATTCTCACCGATGAATCCATCAAAACTCGGAAACAAACAATATGTGCATTAAACGTTCAGTGCTAATGCTTTTACAACGATGTATGCCAAATTAATATGTATCAAATCACTTGTATAAAAAAGTATTTATTTGTATCTGCATTATTTTTACATTAATTATAGCTTAATACCTTCTGGCATAAATGCAGCTCAAACTGAAACTAAAGTAACTGTACACCAACAACCCAACCACTACAATGCAATGGGTAACGCTACTGCATGCATTTCAAAACACAGTTAACGATCAGTATTGCAAGAGTAAACATTGATAATTATCGCCCACTTCGCTTCTTGTTAGCACAGAACGTTATATAGGAGGCCTTGATAGCCCAAAGTTCATTCTCAACGAAGAAAAATCTGCCCGTCATTAGTAGCGGGATCAGACACCTGAGTAAATATATCCCACAGAGGAACCTCAAAAAAGGAACGGATTAGGATATTCCATTTTCCCAGTTTTTCTATTAATTTTCAAAACCTGCATTAGAACCTCGCCTTCAGTTTGAACAAAATCAGTAACCATACCAACGTGATAATTTGCAGAAAATCGAAATGCGTCAAACGTTCCGGTTTGTATTGTATCAAATGAAAATTGGGTGGTCTTGCCAAGAACAAAATTATATTTAGAAGCTGAAACAGAAGAAATCGCATTTCCATCACGTTATGGTCAGGTGCGAACATATGGTACTTCGGGAACCTGGTATAGTGAACAGAGCAGAGCAACTTTAGTATTTACTAATCTAACTCAAAAAAGAAGTGCCCAGTTTACAAAATCTTGTTTTACGTTTTGTGAAAAATGCAGGATGGCTTTCTCACTGACACACTGTAAGACACTGACACCTTGCAAACTGCGAAAGTTTTGACGGCGATTTTGGATTAAATTCGTTAGTACGAAATTCTGCTTTGATATACTCGTCCTGTGCCACTCGAAAGCGTAACAATGTCACAATGGGACTTGTGCTATAAATGACTTGTATCAATAATGGTACGCTGTCTTTCCACCTTCTTCCATGTAGGTAAACTCTGTTTTTGGCATTCCTTTCCATATATGCTCAAAATATAATTCAAAATAATAATACACCGTGTACACACCAAGATTGCATGAAATAAAAGATCAGAGAAAAGTAACACTTGGTTGGGTCCCAAATGTAACCCACTGCTTTTGCCACTACATATTACCACATTTACTTTAAGTAGACTTACTGTTGTTGAACACTGAAAAACCAAGCATACGATACTTAATTTCATTGATTTAATTTGTATCACCCTCCTTCGCAAATATCCAAAAATTTAAATATCGTGCATCCTTAAATTCCAAATTTCGGTATGTAGGTTCTGCACGAGTGTAAGTGTTTAGCCGCGGCCATTCGCTTCATTCGCAGTTTCGACTCCCAGGAATGCTCTACGGTAGTCCAATTCTGCTCTCTCGACTTCTCAATGTTGCAATGTGATTCAAATACGCTTGCACAACTTGTGTAACATTATTTTCTTTTCTTTATTATTTTTTTAATTTAATTTATTATTATTTACATTTGTCGCTTAACATGCCCGATAAAAATCTTGATAATTGGAAATATCCCTTGTTGAAAACATTTTCAATTTTCTCATATTAGAGACAAAATTATTTGGTTTTCATAAAAAAATAACTTTTAGAGAGCAGCTGACGTATCGTATTACCGAGTTCATCATCCGAATCGATAGCGTAAAAGGTATATAAATTTCAGTCATCGATAGATTTAGCTTTTATTATACTGCAGTGGATTTTCTTGTCGAATAAACCAGCCGTCACTGTAAACACGCGTTGCAAACTGTTTATAAAAATAACAACTAATACATCTTGTTTCAGCACTTTATTAAGCCCAAATTATTGTGCAAACCCTACTATCAACGTTTCAATGATCTGTGTTAAAGTAGCTGATGAAATCCAAAATTGTAAGATTGTTGTAATTTGTTGAAAATTTATTACGCCGAGAAGCTAATAAGAGAGTATCATGCTAATTCCTGTAAACTTCCCTAATTGCGAACGTATTAGCAATAAACTAGTCTGTTTATTTACTGGTTTTGGGAACAAATATGAATATGTCGGTTCGTTTAGTGTTGTAGCATGCATTTTTAAAAATATTTATTAATAAATGCAGTTTTTTATCCTTATAAGACTCATGTAGGTCCCTTGGAATAAGGAATCAAATGAGTAACGGGAAGAAGTGTATCACTTTCAGCGCAGCAACTTCGTATTATTATTTCACAAATGAAAAGGAGGATTGCCGATGTGAATTGGACTTGCGCCATGCTTCCCTTCAAAACAGAGATCTGGCCAACGGCAGTGAACAATTACCAAGAACAAAGAGAAAACCTTGGGGTGATATTCAAATGGTTAGCCACAGCACTATCCTTGCAATAGCTCCAGAAGCCTATCAAGTACAACACAAGAAACCTTCCCATCCGTCAACTTAATCCGTCCGAAGTCCGAAGGCCGTTCCAAGTTGAAACTTGTAAGTTTCATCATCATTATCATTCTCACATTACTTGTATATACATATTTGTAATAATGAAATTTCTCCCTTTCCTCTTGTTGTTTTCAGATGACTGTGTACAGGAACAAGTTGAAGTTGAAAGCCAAGGCAATGGAGCGGATACCTCCCACCACTCGTTCGAACAAAACTACTCCCTTGGCTGAATTCAACCCCTTTACCCAACCCATTGGGAAGCAAAAGCGAGGAAAAATCCACCTCCAGTTGAACCTGCAAGCGAGGAGGAGGAGGAGGTGGAGACGCGACTCAACTGAGGTGATGGTGCCTGTGATGGTTCCTGATTTTGCAAATAATAAGAAGAAGAAGCTTCCCGCAAATAAGACAACAAGAAGCATCCCCAAAAGGAACTAGAAGCAGAAGCCCAAACCCAAGAGGAAGGCAAAATGGGCACAAAGCAGCTCTAAAAAATTGGATGAGCAGAAGGAAGCGTGATGATAACGTGGAACAGGATCCAGATTACGCTCCACCAGTGGGTCCTCCAGAGCCAGCGCAACGCCCAACCACCATGGGCGAGCGAAGATTCTTTTATAAAAGGACTTCCGAGATGGTCTCGGTCCTCAGCGAGCCAATGTAGTTGATGAAAGAAGGACCAGTGGGGAGAATTCCACGAGGCCATCACCTCAACCCCTAAATATAGGGGTGAGGTGTGTGACGTAAGCCTCCCCCGTAGTGTTTGAGATGGACCCTGACAACAATTTAAGATCTTACTACAAAAATCGTAAATGCATCATGAATGCGAAGACTCTCCGTTACAAGAACCAGAACGAGAAGTCTGCTACGCCACAAAACGACAGAAAGATGCCTTTGGCATCACCAGAATTCCGTTTCGTCCACTATCCTGGCAGATCTGCGGTGGTTGTTGGCCCACAACCCGGACAACGTGCCAATTTTCCAAGTTGCCGTCTTGGAATTGGTGAACTAAAGCAGATAGGACATTGCGTCCTGTTGATCTTGCAACCTCTCCCGACGGTTCTGTCAAGGCCTGGCTCAAAGACGCGATGCCTTTAAATCAATGTTCTGCCCGGATCCAGGCCGCGAACTCGAAACCTCTGCAAAGTCCTACCATTACACATTACATACACCGAGTGTATAAGGAATCACTCGCTGGGTTGCAAAACTAGATGGGAAATTCCCTTGGATTATGATTTAAAAGACTGTTCCAAGCTGTACTACACGATAATCGGGGACCCGTTAAAAAATAATTGATTTTATTTTGTTTGTACCTTTTGATTTTATCCATTTTATCCATTGAATTTTTACCATTTATGTTGTTTTGATATATATATGCATTTTTCTTATATTGCGTTTTATAATAAAAGGTTAAAACCCAAAACTTCACTTTTGACTACTCATTTATTAAGCATAAATACGTGCATATAAATTCATAAAATCATACGTGCATATATATGATTGAAAAACCAACAAAGCATCTCGTTCATTTCATCATCATGATCACAATGATCTACATATCTGCATGCACAACCATCATCATCATCATAATCATCCAACTCTAGCTGATTCTACTACTATTACCGTCTACTCAATTCCTCACGAAAAGCATGACGCGCTGCAACAACAAAAGAATGCATGTAATGGCTCACAAAAAACAAAGGCAACTACCCTTCACTCCAGCAGCAAATATCTGTATCTCAATGCTGCCTGTTTTTTTTGGCTCTCGCAAAATGCAATCGAAATGTCCAAGAGAGAAGAAAGATATTCACTTTGGATCTTCCCGTTCGTTTGTAACACAAGAAGAAGAGAAAACAATAAAAGGGAGTTGTAAATACATGTCGTCATGTCTGGAGTCATTGACATAGCATTGGTATTCATGCACGTGGTGCTGCTATAGCAGCTCCTCTCCACAAAATCTCGCAAGGCAAAATCGGAGCAATCAGAAGAGTCATCAAGCGCGACTAAAGCACAACGATTAATCGTCCTTCCTTCTCCCTTTTCTCTGCCGATATTGGAAGGAAAGACTTTTACGCACTAGATACAATATCCTTCCAACATTCCGTCCCATTAGCCTTTTATTCTTTCAATGACAATCCTCACATTTCTCCACGCTCCCCGTCTTCCTCTCAAAATCCCAAAAGTTGGGAGAAAAACGAGAGCAGAAGCGGTGCTAATAATACTCCTTCAAAAATATCACTTAAAAGTTTAGCCTAACTCATTAAATCAAAGAGGGAGGTCGGCAGAAGGATGCAGTTTCTTTGTGAAACATGTCAAAATGAATTCTATGAGAAAAACTGGACTTGTCTTCAAATTTTTCTCGCTTTTTATATTAACAATAAACTGCATTCTCCCAAAAAAAATTATTAGGACCGAGTCAAACTCAACCGCAGGAAAAATTTTCATGTAAATTCAACCCTGTTTTTTTAAGGAACTGAATAAAGTTATGTGAGAGCTGGAGGCATAATAACGTCCGCAGATGGCACAATATTTCAGGTGAAGGATGAGACGTTGCGAAAGGAAACTTTTTCTCTTTAAAATATATAACCCAACACGTGCCGGCAAAGTAGAATTGCAAAAGTGAAAGAATTAATTAAATCCACTCGTTGAGCTGTTTTTTAAACATGCCTTTCTCTTGTTAATAATGTTTGTGTTTTTTACTCGAAACAACATCTGCCTCCATATTTTGGAGTAGATTATAAGCTTTTTTAAATTCAGTCCAAAATATTTTTCTTTGCTTGAGGCAACCTTGCATTTTTCATCTTTTATCCTCCCCAACAAAATATTTTGACAGAGCCTTATATCAAACGAAAGTGAAAAAGCATTTGGAGAAATTTTGACTTATGTCCATCTCAACTGCAAAGAAGTTTGGAGCGGAATAACAACGTGAGAAACGACGTGCGTTTGAAACCTACATGCGAAATGGAGGAGCCTGGTTTGGCTTCCACTTGTCCGCCTTTGCACTGACACTCTACTTCTACCCCCAAAACTTAGACTGATATCCCAACACCTATCTCGGCTCTTGAGAATACTGCAGCAACACCTGGAAACCGACCTCGAAGTCTTCCAAATTCAGTCAAATGAATGGTATCGCTGGTTGCGCAAGCTAGTAGATGACACAGACATTGAGATACTCCTTCAGTAGATCCCTCAAGATTCCCTCTCGGAACAGGCCCAAACCCCTGAGAAATCTGATATGATGGATATTATCCCATGGTTTTGACTAAAAAACTCCCAAAGTGATTTACATGAACATGGGACACAACGACACTGACTATGCAAATGGAAATGTTCAACCTTCCTGGTCGTACGTAGGGGAAGTTCAGAACAGTCTCATTATCGTCTTGTTTGTAAAAATTGTAGGGAAAAAATCACCCTAATAATAATGAAAAGTCTCAAAATAGAGTTAAAAATTTTTACATCTTGTACCTACTGAATCATTTAGATTCTCATTTCACGCAATAATGAAAAGTCTCTCACTTCATTATCAGAACCAGTCTGCTTTATTCTCCATTATAATCATGATTTTATCCCCATAAAAATGGATGGCTACAATCACAATCATAAATGATGATGGTGAAAATGGAAAAGGAAAAGTCAAGTAGTTGCTGCATTTTCGAAATGTTGTTTTTCTGCCTTCCCCTCGGAATCCGTCCGTGAATTCGTCATAAATTATAATTTTATCATTTATTGCTAATATACATACGATATTAGTATATTTTATCTGAAAGTATTGAAGGAAACAACCCTAATACCCATTTGGTTCAATTTAAAACCATTGGCGGAAAAGTAAGGGGGCAGGGGGAGCGTAGCCCCGGCCTCGGGGCCCGAAGGGCCTCGTGGTGGGAGCGAAAAAATTTATTTACTCAGATCACAAAATTGAAGTTTAGCATGAGTTCGCAGGACAAGAAATACATATTACAGGCACTGTCTTACAAGCTATAGATATACACATCCACTATACTTTCTTGTTAGAATAATTAGAATCTTTAGTGAAAACATGCTATAATTTTTGCTCTATAATTTTGGTCAAGCGTTGCTTGTTTATTAGAAATCAGTCGCGTGAATCGTTTACAAAGTTGGTAATAAGCTATGTTCTTTGACGATACCGGTTTATGAAACCACAACAGACCGATCAATCGATTTTAAAATAAAAACGCACAAAGAACTGCTCCCATAGTACTATGCTTTGACAGTCTTAAACGTAGACAGTGTACGAGATCAAACACTGTATTTTGAAGACATTGCTTTTGTATTTGCGAAAATTAAAATGCGACGTAAATCAATTACCTGGTAATATAGTGCTGTAGATACATATAACATTAAAATCATATTGAACGTAGAACTCTTGTTGTTTGCAGGGGGAAAAATGTGAGAAACATTTTTTGCCTATTTCGCAAAATTCCGTTCTAATTATATATGTATGTTCCATTTTATGCCACGAAACCCTCATGAATTTTTGCATTTTCTTTGTCATAGAGCTTGGAAAGCTACTTTATTAAAAGTAGAAGTTAGCGTTTTCCTGCAGTTTTTGTGACGTTTATGAATTTTTAATAAAAAACTAATGTAAATTGTAAAAATTAGGTGCATTTTACCTGAAGATGGACCAGAACTACAAGCATTACGGGGAAACGCTAAGAAGTCAAGAATATTTAGCCAGTGAAATTAAGGAGGTAGAAAACAATTCTTCAACTTTTAAAGGTAAAGATGGCGGTATAATTACTACCGTCCATCTAAATTTCTGAAAGGTAGGATAAGGAAATGGTTTGTTTTGTTACGGACAAGGGCCTTCATGACATTTCTTGGCCCCCGCGGCCTCCAGGTCACTAGCTCCGCACTGTATAAAACCTTTTGATTTAAAATTCTTTAAACTGAAAGAACCAAAAAATAATGTTCTAGAAATAAGGTTTGGTAGAATACCACACAGAAAAAGTTTTTATCCATATCACTGCTTTATCCATAGCAGTTTAAAAGTTCTTTAAATTTAAAGATATCACGCAAGACTCTTGCTCACATTGGGAGGGCCTCGTTTGAAGTAGGCAGCAACAGAAATATTTATTTAAATAATAAATGACATATCGAGACGAGGTCAACCAAAAAGAGATAATTTTTACCATTGAATGTCAACAGTTATCGGTTTGAAAATGTGAAATGCAGGCTACATGAAATCCTCACATGAAGGACATCATGAATCTTCAACATGGATGTCAATTTTATTCATATCTCTACGCTAAGTGCTTTAAAAGATGGAAGAAATTAAACATTTTCCTAAGATTTCCCATACAAATATATTCAACTTCACTTAGCATTTACTTTTGACTAGGATTTTGACTTTTCTCCACAATGTTTTTTGGCACCTTACATAAATATTGTTGATTTATTAGAAAATTAGATAATTTTCCTCCTAATTCATGTAACATGCCTGTACATGACTACATGAAATTCATGTTACATGACATGAAAGCAAATATTCCTTTGAACATGAAAGGACATGCGAAAATGTGACATGAATTGACATTAACATGGCACTACAAGCAACTAGTGACACTCAATTGTATGGAAATTATTGTTTTTAAGCAGGTTATAATTTGGCCAACTTAAAATCCAACGCGGCTTGTTTTTTTAAACAACAAGATGCAACATTTTGACACCACTCATTTTTTCATCGCACTAGCTACATGGGTTTCAGTTACTACTTTTGTTAGTAACGCTTTAATTTCCCTAAAAAACAGCAACATGCTGGAAATAGGTCTCCAAATGGAGCTTTTCTCTAGTTTGCCATGTTCACATTATGATAGCCAGCATAACAACTTTCAAAAAGGTAAGGCATTTTCAAGAAACTTTCTCCTTTGGAAAATTTAAAGTAATCGAGTTCCTTAACAGTGCGTTTCAACATCTATTTTCAGAGTAAAATATATCGCGGACTATATGAAGTAAATCCACTTCAAATTCCAGTTGTACACTCCGTGTACAAATACTCTGAGACAAACAAGAGAAAGAGCTCCCTTCTCTGCGACAACGCATATTATGAGCTAATCCCAGGACAACACTTTCTCTCAAAACCTTCTGTACACAATCTAAACTGCGAAGTTCAAGTCTACTTAGCCCCACCTGGCTGTAATCGTTGGCGATTTAACCCGGACAAGAAGCCACCAATTTACAATTTTTAGCATTTCTTACCTCATGATCAAACTTCTCTATACTAAAAATTAGTTCCTATTTATATCCGTGACGCCAGCGGGTTAGTATCTAATAATTAGATTAGAATCTAGTATCTCTTATGTTCCCAACCTGAAAATCTTTTTTCAAGAGCTCATTGCCAACCTCTGGCTACCGCAATTAAGGTACTTTGTCAGTGAAGCTCATGACGGCTACTCCTCCCGATTTATTCAAAAGTACAGGACACAATCAACAACTTTGGTGTGCCAATAGAGCTGGTTTGAGTACACAGAATAGAGGCAGATTTCCTAATACTAATCTTAATTGGTGGAGATCGGCTACCGATTCAACCTTTTACAGTGAAAGTGATAATAGTTACTTCTAAAATATAAATGTCTAGACGGGAATCTAGAAGAACAAAAATCAAAGCTCCAGAGTTTGAGTTACTTGACAATTTACCCGACGCCAGGCGCAGGCGTGTACCTATCCAGGAAGTTGATCCATTTACTTCCACACCAAAAGCAGCAATTTCTAATCCTCCAAAATTACGAATGCGTGAATACATATACATAATATAGCTCAGTTAGGAAAGGAAACATTTATTCATGGTTAATTCTCTTTTCGTTTCGTCGCTTCCGGGTTTCTTTCATTTTGGAAGATAAAGGGTGGACTTTGTTCCATATTTTCAAGACGCTTCACGAGAAAAGTCACCGATGTCAAACCAATGCTGCGATTCTTCTCCCCGAGTTTGCAAAGCTTCACCAATCTCCTTTGCATCTGTCTGCATTTGATATCGCGTCCTTATATGAAAACAAACGTAATGAAGCATAATGGTCCAGTCGATGATCAACGGTGCAAAATCGCAATCTTGGCAGTTACCAAATTAGTAGCGGCCTAGTGTCGGCGTTGCCTTCGTAGAAATAGCGATGCTCCGCACCCGATCTAGGTCCTGAGTGGTCAATTTAGTTTCAAAGTCAAAACCTGAATTTTTTAAATGAAAGTCGTCATTTTTGAGAATTTCTCCATCCACCGTATTAAGCCACCAATGCCCTAGACTGTTGCAGAGGTTGCCGTACAAGTTAAAAAACTCCACAGCCAATATTCCAGCAACTGGATGAAAAACTGATTGGAGCTGGGCGCCGGAGAGTTTGGCTGCTCGGAAGGACTTTTTGGCAAGCTTTGATCCATTGAGAATCCAATATCAAAGCTGTGGTTGTTGACAGAATACAGAAGTTGTTGATGCGCGTCGCTGTAGAATCTCCCTGGGCGTGGGAATCATCTTCTTTTGACAGAGAAATAGGATAACCATCCACATCAATGCGGTTGGCTCTGGAGCAAAGGCATGAGAAAGGTAATGATATGTATACTGTTGTAATGACGTCCTCACACCATTCTTTCGTGCCCAGTAGAAAATAAAATTGAGAAAAGGCATGGCTCTTGGGTCAAAGTCCAAAAAGTACTTGGCAAGACGGCAGGTTTGCACTTCGGCGGTACCGAGGGTTGTTAACCAGGCTGAATTTTCGACCAGTGGAGAGCTGCTTGTATCTGAAACCGCGGCGCTCGTAATGCCGTTTCGCTTCCCAACAGGCTTATGATCCCGGGAGAATATGCTGCACATCCGGATTCGTGAAGAGGTTCCGCATGTCACTAACAGTTACGTTGTCAGCTGACGACGGTTCTTTTGCTTAGTGACCATCCACTGCTTCTGCAAGGTATGAATAAAATGCTTTCATGAATTATAACATTTTCATTGTGATCACCATGAAAAAAGGAGGAGTATTGTACCATCCCAATTCGATAAAGAAGAGAAGCTCATTTGTTCCTTCACTAAGGAGTTTTAGGAACCAATGTCGAAACATGTAGACTTTACAAGTTGGGTAGTGCATAGCAAAAATCTCCCTTAGCTTTTCCATCATGTCAAGCGCCCATTCATAGTCCTGGTCGGGAATCTCAATCTTACGACGAATGGACTCAAACTGTTCCAGCCCTTTGGAGTCGGACAAGCATTTTTCTAAACATCACCTCAGACTGGGGTTGGGCTCCTTAATCTCATCCATGTGGACGGCGATGTCTTCATTTTCAAGCTTGTTCTTTTCCCTCCTTTTAACCACAGATTGCGTCAAGTCGCTAGAGTCTTTCAATTGGGATAAGCCTGGACTCACATCAGACTGGGTTTCCTCCTCATTCTCCTCTGTAACAGTGTTAGTCTCAGTGTCAGTTTCTTGAGTTTCTGCTTTCTTCTGCTTACGCCCTTTCTTAGTTTTAGATTCTTTCTTGGTTGCCTCCGGAGTCGTTTCTCTGGGTTCTAACTCAACCGAGTAACTTGAGGTGGATTTAAAATCTTGAATGAACTCATCCCCTACAACAAAATCAGGTCAAATTAAATTAACGTAAAAGCAGCACACGCAAGGTTTGCTACATGACGCGTTTTATAATTAGAAATTAGAACTCACATTCCAAATCAATGAAATCGGTGCCCTTCTTCAAGCGAACTAATTGGCTATCAACCCGAAGGTCACGACTCCCAATCTCATCCAGAATCTCGTCCCTTTGTCTCCTTTGAATCACTTTGTCCCTAAAAATAAAAATCCTTTGTTATTATTCAGTCACTCATCATAAAGGTCACGAAACGGTAGTCCCATTTTCACCATCAATTCATAAGCGACTTGATTTAATGATGCTGTTTAAGTACCCTGCCTTCAAACACCAGGATTCCAACTTGGGGTCGCTTCTCACTCCAAACAAGGTCTGTGACGATCGTATTCTTGAATCTCTTGCTGAAAAACTGGCAGCAAAGTTACAGTGGCCACCGGAAAACGAGGCATACTATATGATTTTCATTTATTAAAAGGTTGGAGTTCATGAGATGTTTATAGTAATTTAAGACTTTTTATAGCTGAACGCGTAAGTAAATCTAAATGGTTACTCAGAAAAGTCCATTAAATTACTATAAATCTCATAACTCAACTTTTAATAAATGAAAATTCATATAGTATGCCTCGTTTCCGGTGGCCACTGTAACTTTGCTGCAGTTTTTCAGCAAGAGATTCAAGAATACGATCGTCACAGACCTTGTTTGGAGTGAGAAGCGACCCCAAGTTGGAATCCTGGTGTTTGAAGGCAGGTACTTAAACAGCATCATTAAATCAAGTCGCTGATGAATTGATGGTGAAAATGGGACTACCGTTCGTGACCTTTATGATGAGTGACTGATAATAACAAAGGATTTTATTTTTAGGGACAAAGTGATTCCAAAGGAGACAAAGGGACGAGATTCTGGATGAGATTGGGAGTCGTGACCTTCGGTTGATAGCCAATTAGTTCGCTTGAAGAAGGGCACCGATTTCATTGATTTGGAATGTGAGTTCTAATTCTAATTATAAAACGCGTCATGTAGCAACCTTGCGTGTGCTCTTTTACGTTAATTTAATTTGATCTGATTTTGTTGTAGGGGATGAGTTCATTCAAGATTTTTAAATCCACTCAAGTTACTCGGTTGAGTTAGAACCGAGAGGACTCAAGAAAGAATCTAAAACTAAGAAAGGCCGTAAAGCAGAAGAAAGCAGAAACTGACACTGAGACTAACACTGTTACAGAGGAGAATGGGAGGAAACCCAGTCTGATGTGAGTCCAGGCTTACCCCAATTGAAAGACTCAGCGACTTGACGGAATCTGTGACTAAAAGGAGGGAAAAGAACAAGCTTGAAAATGAAGACATCGCCGTTAACATGGATGAGATTAAGGAGCCCCAACCCCAGACTGAGGTGATGTAGAAAAATGCTTGTCCGACTCCAAAGGGCTGGAACAGTTTGAGTCCATTCGTCGTAAGATTGAGATTCCGACCAGGACTATGAATGGGCACTTGACATGATGGAAAGCTAAGGGAGATCTTTGCCATACACTACCCAACTTGTAAAGTCTACATGTTTCGACATTGGTTCCTAAAGCTTTCTAAGTTAAGGAACAAATGAGCTTCTCTTCTTTATCGAATTGGATGGTACAATACTCCTCCTTTTTTCATGGTGATCACAATGAAAATGTTATAATTCAAAAAGCATTTTATTCTACCTTGCAGAAGCAGTGGATGGTCACTAAGCAAAAGAACCGTCGTCAGCTCTCAACGTAACTGTTAGTGACATGCGGAACCTCTTCACGAATCCGGATGTGCAGCGTATTCTCCCCGGGATCATAACCTGTTGGGAGCGAAACGGCATTACGAGCGCCGCGGTTTCAGATACAAGCAGCTGTCCACTGGTCGAAAATTCAGCCTGGTTAACAACCCTCTGTACCTCGCCGAAGTGCAGACCTGCCGTCTTGCCAAGTACTTGTTGGACTTTGACCCAAGAGCCAGCCTTTTCTCACTTGATTTTCTACTGGGCACGAAAGAATGGTGTGAGGACGTCATTACAACATATACATATCATTACCTTTCTCATGCCTTTGCTCCAGAGCCAACCGCATTGATGTGGATGGTTATCCTATTTCTCTGCCAAAAGAAGATGATTCCCACTCCCAGGGAGATTCTCAGCGACCGCATAAACAACTTCTGTATTCTGTCAACAACCACAGCTTCGATATTGGATTCTCAATGGATCCAAAGCTTGCCAAAAAGTCATTCCGAGCAGCCAACTCTCCGGCGCCCAGCTCCAATCAGTTTTTGATTCAGTTGCTGGAATTGGCTGTGGAGTTTTTTAACTTGTACGGCAACCTCTGCAACGTGGGGCAATGGTTTTTAAACACGATGGATGGAGAAATTCTCAAAAAGGACGACTTTCTTTTAAAAAACCAGGTTTTGACTTTGAAACTAAATTGACCACTCAGGACCTAGCTCGGGTGCGGAGCATCGCTATTTCTTACGAAGCAAAGCCGACACAGGCGCTACTAATTTGGCAACTGCCAAGATTGCGATTTTACACCCGTTGCGTTGATCATCGACTGGACCATTATGCTTCATTACGTTTGTTTTTATATAAGGACGCGATATCAAATGCTGACAGCTGCAAAGAGATTGGTGAAGCTCTGCAACTCGGGGAGAAGAATCGCAGCATTGGTTTGGACATAGTGATGTTTCTCTCGTGAAGCTGCTTGAAAATATGGAACAAGTCCACCCTATTTCTTCCAAGTTTGAAGAACGGAAAGCGACGAAGACGAGAAGAGAATTAACCCATGAATAAATGTTTCCTTTACTAGCTAAGGCTATATTATGTATAGTGTATCACGACAGTCGTAATTTTGGAGGATTAGAAATTGCTGCTGTTTGGTGTGGACGTAATGGATCAACTTCCTGGATAGGTAGCACGCCTGGCGCCTGGCGTCGGGTAAATTGGTCCAGTATACTCAAACTCTGGAGCTTGGATTTTTTGTTATTCAGGATTCCCGTCTAAGACATTTTATATTTAGAAGAACTATTATCAAGCTTTCACTGTAAAATGGTTTAATTCGTGTAGCGCGATCTCCACCAATTAAGATAGTATTAAAGAAATCTGCTCTATTCTTGTGTACTCAAACCAGCTCTTAATGGCACCCCAAAGTTTCTGATTGTGTCCTGTACTTTTTGAGTAACATCGGAGGATAGCCGTCATGAGCTTCACTGACAAATCACCTTGATTGGCGTAGCGAGAAGGTTGGCCATGCGCTCTGAAAAAGGATTTTTCAGTTGAGGACATTAGTAGAGGTTAAGAATCTAACCTAATTAATTAGATACTAACCCGCTGGCGTCACGATATATAATACGGAACTAAATTTTTTAAGCTAGAGAAGTTTGATCATGAGGTAAGAAATGCTAAAAATATGTAAATTTGGTGGATTCTTGTCCGGGTTAAATCGCCAACGATTACAGCCAGGTGGGGCTAAGTAGACTTGAACTCGCAGTTTGATTGTGTACAGAAAGTTTTGAGAGAAAGTTTTGTCCTGGGATTAGCTCATAATATGCGTGTCGCAGAGAAGGGAGCTCTTTCCTCTTGTTTGTTCAAGTATTTGTACACGGAGTATACAACTGGAATTTGAAGTGGATTTACTTCATATAGTCCGCGATATATTTTACTCTGAAAATAGATGTTGAAACGCACTGTTAAGGAACTCGATTACTTAAATTTTCCAAATGAGAAAGTTTCTTGAAAATGCTTACCTTTTTGAAAGTTGTTATGCTGGCTATCATAATGTGAACATGGCAACTAGAGAAAAGCTCCATTTGGAGACCTATTTCCAGCATGTTGCTGTTTTTTAGGGAAATTAAAGCGTTACTAACAAAAGTAGTAACTGAAACCCATGTAGCTAGTGCGATGAAAATGAGTGGTGTCAAAATGTTTGCATCTTGTTGTTTAAAAAACAGCCGCGTTGGATTTTAAGTTGGCCAAATTATAACCTGCTTAAACAATAATTTCCATACAATTGAGTGTCACTAAGTTCTTGTAGTGCCATGTTAATGTCAATTCATGTTACATTTTGCAGTCCTTTCATGTTCAAAGGAATATTTGCTTTCATGTCATGTAACTTGAATTTCATGTAGTCATGTACATGCATGTTACATGAATTAGGAGGAAAATTATCTAATTTTCTAAAATCAACAATATTATGTAAGGTGCCAAAAAACATTTGTGGAGAAAAGTCAAAATCTAGTCAAAAGTAAATGCTAAGTGAAATTGACTATATTTGTATGGAATCTTAGGGAATGTTTAATTTCTTCCATCTTTTAAAGCACTTAGCGTAGATATATGAATAAAATTGACATCCATGTTGAAGATTCATGATGTCCTTCATGTGAGGATTCATGTAGCCTGTGTGAGTCACATGAAAGCGAATGATACATGAAAGGAAATTTCATGTACTTCACGCACTATTATTTCCAAACCGATAACTGGTTGACATTCAATGGTAAAAATTATCTCTTTTTTGGTTGACCTCGTCTCGATATGTCATTTTTATTTAAATAAATATTTCTGTTGAGCCTACTTCAAACGAGGCCTCCCAATGTGAGCAAGAGTCTTGCGTGATACCTTTAAATTTAAAGAACTTTTAAATGGCTATGGATAAAGCAATGATATGATATGGATAAAAACTTTTTCTGTGTGGTATTCTACAAACCTTATTTCTAGAACATTATTTTTTGGGTTCTTTCAGTTTAAAGAATTTTAAATCAAAAGGTTTTATACAGTGGCGGAGCTAGTGACCTGGAGGCCGGGGGGCAAGAAATGTCATGAAGGCCCTTGTCCGTAACAAAACAAACCATTTCCTTATCCTACCTTTCAGAATTAGATGGACGGTAGTAATTATATCCGCCATCTTTTACCTTTAAAAAGTTGAAGAATTGTTTCTACCTCCCTTAATTTCACTGGCTAAATATTCTTGACTTCTTAGCGTTTCCCCCGTAATGCTTGTAGTTCTGGTCCATCTTCAGGTAAAATGCACCTAATTTTTACAATTTACATTAGTTTTTTATTAAAAATTCATTAAACTTCACAAACTGCAGGAAAACGCTAACTTCTACTTTCAATTAAGTAGCTTTCCAAGCTCTAGTGACAAAGAAAATGCAAAATTTCATGAGGTTTCGTGGATCAAAATGGAACTACATACATAATTAGAACGGAATTTTGCGAAATAGGAAAAAAATGTTTTCTCACATTTTTCCCCTGCAAAACAACAAGAGTTCTACGCTTCAATATGATTTTTGTTAAGATGCGACGTAAATCAATTTACCTGGTAATATAATGCTGGTAGATCTATAACATT
>LJIJ01001830.1:0-35539 GCA_001718145.1 Orchesella cincta
GCTATGAGTAGTAGTTAAAATTCATAAGTGAATGCAAATTTGACTTGACCCTCCAGACCATCATTAACTTAAAGAAAACTTGGCTTCAACTTTAATTTCTTTACTTTCACATTTCTTTGTTGGAGAAGTCTTTACTGATCTCAAAAGTCTACATTTGATAACATTCATTTCATATCTTTACTAAAGATTCTTTAGAAAGTTTAGGTTTGTTTACTGTTTACAGTGTAAAATATATTGTTTTATAAACACAAGTCATGTGTTTGTGTCGCGCCAATGCTCTTATTTGGATCTTCATACCCCGGACCACCAGCTCATACTTTTAGTGCATAAGAAACTTCACTCTCCGGAAAAAACACTTCTTGATAGAAAAGAGTAAAAGCAGCTGATGTTGATAAATTTAAAGTTAGTGAATGAATGCAGAAAACAGATACTTTTGATTCTGTTTTAAAGGGCCTCATTTGCTAATCTGAAGGACTTCACGACTCATCAACTGGACGATAATGTTCATCGTTGTTCTTGTGCCATTAGGTGTTTGTTAAGTTAAGGAAAACTAATATTCGTTAGTATTAGGTTAAGCAAAGTTTTTGATTTAGTTTCTTTGTGACCTGTGGAACTTTCTGTCGTTTGAGTTCATCGATAAGAGATCCCTTGGTAAGAATCCATCATAAAAACAAGTGTTTCAGTTTTTTGTTCAAGAACAGATTTGATTGATACCAAGCCAAATTAATTTGATTTCGGATATAGCGATTGGCGATTTTCGATAAGCTCAAGTAAAATGTAAAAACGTCAAGTGTTTTATGAATTATTCGAATTGACTTACTTTAGTCAATCCAATCATACGACACGGTCATTAAAAAGCAAAGCCATTTTTTCCTCGTGTTTGATCAGAATTATTAGGAATGTCAAGTCGATAAATGGTTTTATTTAAGTGGGTCAATGTCAAGAAACAAAAAAATCATGATGTCTCTGAGGTCAAGTGTCAAGTAAACAAGATGCAGGCAATTTAATTGATCCATTAATTTTTATTGAAGATACGTTATTGTTGTTTAATACTTTCAACAGGAAAATGGCAACCAGTGGGGCAACGAATGATGAGATGATGGACATTGGTGGAGCAGAGTTAGATAACAACAAGAATGAGAAAATGTTTACTTTGAAGAAATGGAATGCAGTGGCAATGTGGTCATGGGACGTGGAATGTGATACTTGCGCTATATGCAGGGTCCAAGTTATGGGTAAGCATTCTTTAATTTTTTAACTTCAATCACCAATTGCATCGGGTCAAGGAAGTAAGGTGTGATATATGGCTCAACTGGATTGAAGCATTGTTAATGAGTTTGTATAATGTATATATTTCGAACGGTACATGATGAAAATGTATTTTAAAATAGACAAGTTCTATTTTTTCATGAGTTCTTTATTTTAACTCATAATCAGTACAGCATCAATCCTAAAACTGAATCATTACAAGAATAGTAATAATAGTATATACAGTCTTATAAAGTATGACTACATACTACCCCAAGCAAGGTCTGTAAAATAAGTTAACGATTGACAGGATATGATAATATTTTAGCGTGCAATTAGTTTACATACATTAGTAGACTATAGTAGCTGTGTAGTCGAACAACATGTTTATTTTCAGTTTACTGTAAGTATAATTACAAGGTATTTTTAGTTTATATTTAGTAATAACTGTATCAATATATCTAACCACAACTGAAAGGAGAAAGTAAAAACTTGTACATCAGCCTGAAAAATGCCGGTCGTGTAATATGTCCATGCTGCATTTCACCTGTGTGTAGCAGCAAATTCCGTGGTAAATTGTCTTTCCATGAATTTGATTTCATTTACTTTGAGCAGTAGCCAGTAGCCCAGCAAGCTTTCCCTTTCCAGCTTAATTTATGATTCGGTTATGTGAACTATCTGCAGTAAATGTTCATCTCAGCCATAGCTCGTGCCCAGTCATTTTTTAATTTTTAATAACAACAGTATATTTACAAACAGCAAACTAGATTACTTCATTACATTCACAGCTTCTGCGTTATGAGATCAGTAATCCATGCTTCACACGACTACATGACTTTCACCTGCTATTAATTGATTGTTCTTCTACACACTGGTGTGGATAAGCCTATTGTTAAGAATTCTGATCATTATCACTTTGTTGTAACTGTAAAAGTTGTCTACTTTGATTCTTAAAGTATTCATTTTATTTGTTTCAGCACTTTTTTCATTTTTTATGTTAATCAACATTTCTATATTACAAAAAATACACTATATATATGCAGTTTATATTTTTATTTTATACATTTGGGAGCATGGACTATGCACTAGTTTTAGCCCATAAATGTGCCCACTTCCACATTTCTCTTCTTTTCGCAGTATTTGTTTGAGGGAACAAAAGTCAAAAGTACAATTGTGTTCTAATTTTTATTTGGGATTATTCTAATTGGACATTTACGATGGGTGGCTTCGCGTTCTTAATTTCGTATGATGAACTGAATCATAAGTATATCGGTAGTATAAAAGTATAAAGTTCTTTGAACTTGATTGGTTTACAATGATTCGAAATAATTATTATGAACCGTGGAGAATTTTGATTTGAACTGCAAGTATTTCGAATTGTACATTTGCGATTTGAATAGATTAGTGGATATGGGATAATGCTCTTTTGCTGCATAATTGCACATCTGGTTTTCGAGAAGACGCTACTAATGAATGTAGTTGCTACCCCGAACGCGCGGACCAGGAAATGAGACACAGTTTTTATGGCTTAAATAATTAGATTGCACTCTTTGGATTGCATTTTACATTCCCATAGGCAAAGGTTTAAGATTTGCAGTGGATGAGATTCTTCGGAATGGTCTTGTTAAATTACGTTCAATATCTTCAAGACTTTTACCCTGAGTTTCTGGGACACAGAAAATTATAAAGAAAAATCCAATTGCACAAATTATAGCAAAAAATAAAAATGCAACATGTCCACCAAAAATAGAAACAAACTCTGGGAAAGTTTTTGTGACAATGAAAGTGCAACTCCAGTTAAAAGCAGTAGCTACAGCTGCAGCAGAACCACGAATCCTTCCAGGGAAAATTTCGCCCATCATTAGCCAAGCTGTTGATTAAGAGAATGAAAATTCATTATTAAAGTTTGACGTTTGAAGAAGCTCGTTTGAGGTTTGAAGTGCGTTGTGCAGTACTTACGAATTGGGCCAAATCCAAGGGAGAAAGCAATGACAAAGAGTATGAATGATGCTAAGGGAATCCATCCCAGATCTACGATCATTTCAGGCTGATACTCTTTTAAGTAGAAAAAGACTGCGAGTATGCTTAAACAGAAGGTCATCACAACGTTGGAAATGAGAAGGAGAACTTTTCGTCCAACACGATCGATGAGTAAGGTAGCTACAAATACTGCGCCAAAGTTAACAAGTCCAACGATGATCGTCGACAAATTACTGTCGATTGATGAATGAGATATCTCGAAAATGTATACTGTATAGAAGATGACGGCGTTAATTCCACTAAACTGCTGGAAAAACATTAAACCTAAAGATGCGAGGATAGATTTGCGATAGGTCTTTCCGAACAAGTCCTTCAACTTTGTGGAGTATTTCTTAGTCATAAGATGAGTATTCTTGATTTCATTCAACTCAACACGAATGTCTGCCCCACTACCACGCAACCATTGGAGTGCCTTCTCAGCACATTCTTCTCTACCTGTTATGGAACAATGAAAGTGTTTTTTAAGGGCCAATAATTATTGTTATTGGAGAAGGGTCAGAGTTAGGTGTTACTTACCTTTGGCAATATACCACCTTGGAGTTTCTGGAATGAAACACATGCACACTAAAAATGGAACTGATAAGCATGCGCCCAGCGTTGCAAGGGAGTCCCATTTCATGTAGCTTCCGGCCGTGAAGCAAATCAAAATTCCTACAATGACCAACATCATAAGTGTTAATTTTTGACATAACGCATTGGGGGGGAAAATTCGTCCATGATCACCATCGTGTCTTACCGATATTTCCAATACAAGTCGGTAATAATCCAAGTACACCTCTCACTTCCGGTTGAACAGTTTCTGCAAGATAGACTGGAAGAGAGAGAGACGCCAGGCCAATGCTGAATCCTGCAATAGATCTTGCAACGTAAATCATCCAGACATTTTGTGCGAATGCAATTAGAAGCCATGCTGGAATAATAAAAAAAAACTATTGATTACTTATGGTTCTTTATGTATTTTGGCAATAAATAAAATACGATATTTCGTTTTTAAGTTAGGATTCTTACACAAAATGAAAGGTAAAGCGGTTGCTAAAATAGTACTTTTTCGTCCAAAATATTCAACAAAGGATCCTCCACAAATTCCTCCAAGCAGGGCACCTAATGGTAACAAACTACCAATCCAAGATGCTTCAGGACCATCAGAGAGAATGATTAGAGTTGAATTATGTTCTTCATTCATTGTTGGAAGGGCGGTTGATGTGTAGGCAGATCCGAAACCGATGATCATAGAACCTAGTGAAACTGCTACAGCAGCCAGTACCTATAACAAAAAAGGTGTATAGCTTAATTGCAACCGATCTGTCATGCTTCAATGCATATTATGATTTTAAAAAAGTCTGTCAATTTGTGTCGTATCAGTTTTAGTTAATTTTCCTTGCACGTGACATAAGAACCATCATGATTTTAAGTTAGGAATGCATCTTCGGTGTTGGCGATTGCATTCATACTTAATTTTCCATCTTTTTTATCAAGAAAGATGTCAACGAAGTTATAGAGCAAAAGTATAACAAAAATGTGACCTTAAGCAAAGCAGGAATGACATTACGTGCCCTTTATTGGGCGTTGATTCAATATATGGTATTAATGGTATCCATCAATAATCTAGCTTCACTTAATTTTGATATCGTCTTCCTTTATAACATTGCCGTCGTACATTAGTACTACCATGTCAGTCAGTTCACATTTGATTTATCGGAATAAAATGGACTTTATATTGCTCTGGATGATGGATGAATTTTGATGTTTGCATAAGACTTGACATGTACATTATTGACTCTAGAAACAATTGGTTTTTCTGCGCTTTGAATATCCAGCTGCTGGACAAGTTCATTGTTATAAATGATAAAATGTAAGGGGAGATGAAATTGAAGTTGTGACTGTGACCCTTAATGTCCAGTAGGATTGGAAGAGAGTCTTCAAGCAGGCAATTGAATTGACATACATATTGTACATTAATAAAATTCAAATAAAAATAGTTTTACAACATCGTTCATTGAAACGTATTGAGCAATTGAGCTCTGTCAGTGGTAACAAAATGGTTGACGTGCGAAAATACTAAATTATAGTTTTGACATCTATGATAAATTTATAGCTACTACTTTTTATCTTTAGTGGTAAACTTGCCATTTGTCAGAGTACTAAGAATCAAATCATGGTCGTGGTGTGACTTTTATAGAGTAAATGTTTAACTGTTGTGATTATTAAATAATATTTTAATGACAGCTCAATAGCTGAATACGACATTTATCAGATTGCTTGTTTAGCTTTAGACACAAGCTTCCATTCACACTTTTTGCTCCTATTTCAATTTGATTGCAATCATTCATTTCTGCCATGCCATATTTCATTACTATCATTACTCAAATGATTGACGAGATTTATGTGGTGTCACAATAATGTACATGTCTTTTACAGTTCCAGTCCAAAAGTTTTGCCTGTATCTTTAACAGACAGAAATGATGAACCAATGGTTCACGATGCCCTTAGACTTTAATATTCCTAATAAAATCATACCGATGGGATGGACAACGAATAGAGTATTTTTCACGAGCACCTTACTTACATTTTGTTTTAAAATATGTTCATACCTGTGAATATGTACATTTTGGCTTATCTTGAAGGCCAGTGGTGGGGGTAATAGGAACTTCGAGGTTGCAATGAGTATCTGATCGCAAAAGCATTTTCGAACTTCTCACGCAAGCCGATTTCAATTGAACTCTTTGGAAGACTCAGACCTGAACTGAACGTATGTATTTTACTTTACAGCCACTCTCGTACTGCCAAAGTGCAATATGATGAAGGAGAATACTCGAGATCTCACGCAGTGGTAACGTGCCCACGACGCACAAAAACTGTGGAGTGCAGTTGGATGCAACTTATAAGTACGCACAGTAGTTACGGTTACACTTGAGCGACTGACGGTTCGTTGGAGTAGTTCCAAAAAAAATCGTTCACACTGAACTGTTTGCTGATCCCACGATCCAAAGTTATTACTATCGTGTTTCGTTGTTTCTTTACTGAACGAAACTAGAAATGTGAAAGGTGCCGGAGATGAATGAGCCCTTTTATGTATGTTTGCACTATGTTACGTGTTTGGTCTAAGCTGGAACAAGAAAATCAATTAGAACTCAAACTGGTTTCCGATAGTGTGAAACTAGTGATAAAAATAATGGCTATGAATGCCAGATTGAAAATTAGTTTAAAACAGCTATGGAACGGAAGTTACTAAACAAAGGATTGTTGAACAAACTCTGATATAATATTTGATGATAAGGAAAGGACTTATGATGAATCTTAATAAGCTTGCCAAGTTAACTTAAACTTAATCCTTGTCTTATTCGTACGAGACTTGGATACTGACTAAAGCTATCTTGGAAAGCGTCTCACTTTTTCTTCGAATACGCACACGCGTATATGCATATCACTTATATGACATATAGGGTACTAAGTACATGGATGTGAATAGATTCCAACGCCTTGGCCATATTTTGTCAATGCTTGTATGTTAGCTATGGCATAAACACATATGATAGGTTAAAAGAAAGCTTTATAGCAAAAATAAATGCACAATATGTAATGTAATGATGTACATATAAAACGAGCTTAAAGTTAATTGCGTTTGTGTGCGCTCATACATTTCAGTCTGTCACAAGATGAGCTATGATCATGATCATCAAACTGTGTTGATCAAGCTTGCATCCAAAATAAGTCTAAAAAATGACGCTCTACAAAGTTAAGTCTTTCTACAATGTAGCTGGAGGAATACTAAACTAAAAGTTTATGCTGAACCAATGTACGATTACGTTAGATGAGTAAATTGAAACATTTCAATTTCATCGCAGTAGTAAAAATGCCACATTGTAACTTCATTGCAAGAGGAAAAAATACTTTAGTTTAATGAACTAATGGGGCACCATGATCGTAATTTGTTAAACTGCCGACTGGAGACTACTAATATTTTTAATATAGATTGGCTTGCCTTAGCCTTATCTCTTAAATGTTTAATGGTTCTCATGATGAATGAGCATTATGACGATGATGGGTCTTACGACGGGTTACGTTTACAACCTTGCTAACATGTAGATAGCAGATTATCACATCATTTAGTTCTTATTCCCCTTTTCTCACTTAATGTTTTTATAACACTTGCCATGCCTTCAGTCGATCTCCAAGTTGTTCATTTCATTTCAACTTCATTTGCGCTTCCTAAGTTAATGAGAAGTATGTTGACAAATTAAGGACTAGGATGGTACTAACTGTACGAAGGAGCGTCCCTGAAATATTCATATGCGTCTGGATCTGGGCAGCATAGCATGAATGAATTTTTGGTACATTTTTTGGAACACCACATCGTCTGACACGTAAAACCTGTAATAA
Organism: Orchesella cincta; assembly: GCA_001718145.1. NCBI lineage: Eukaryota > Metazoa > Arthropoda > Collembola > Entomobryomorpha > Orchesellidae > Orchesella > Orchesella cincta. Next base: position 7,669 of record LJIJ01001830.1, read on the forward strand.
TTCTTATTTTTTGACCTTGACATACAGTCCAATCGACAGACTCAACACTAGAGATTTCTCAAGACGCGCTCACGCACACGTACAGTATTTTGTATTTCTTGATTGAAGTAGGTAGACACGTCATATCTTTTAAGTAAATTAATGATTTTATCCGATTGTTTAACTGAATGGTTTTTAAAATTCCACTAAACTATTCCATCAGAGTAAAATGAATGAATGGTAGGAAATTTTCGTTACTTTCCTTTCCATTTCAGGACCATTACTACTTAACCAACGCTCGCCTATACAAAATTTTTGCCTTAGAATCAGCGTATTAAGTTGTTAACCTAACAATGGGACGCAGCGTTATAAGATGAAATGAGACTTGTCGTTTAAGCATTATGATGACCTAGTGCACTTCCCTCATCCAATTTTTCCGTTGAACTTGATTCTATAGTTTTTTCAACTTGGCATATATATTTGCTACATTTATGTAAGAGTGTTACTCAACTTTGTAAAATAATTTGGAATTTATTCAATTGCACTGTAATTGTGAGTCCTTAAAAGATCAAAGTACTTCCCAGGATCATTATTATGATACATTTGCCGATGGAATAACCAACTGGAAACTATAATGTGCTTTCTTCTTTAGACTTTTCTAGGAGTTTTGTCATCACCGTAACTATTAATTTAGTTTTTTAATTACTCTATTAACCAGTACTATACTGGTTAGCTTTAGTAACGTCAAGGAAAATAAGACACTTAAATCAAGTTTAATTCTAATAAAACTCTCATGTTCTTTTCTTGCATACGCGAGAGACAAATCGAACGTCAATCGCCATGTCACATTCATTGTGGTTTAACCAAATCTCATATTTGCATTTCGTCATCAAAACTACTTATCTATATGATGTCCGAGCCATCCAATCAGGATTCATTTGAACTCATTAAAATTTCCAGTTTCAGAAGTTTACAGCTTGATTTATATTGAGGCTTTGTTTGCTAAAAGGATTGCTACTTGCATGCATTTGATACACAAGCATAAACATACTTGTCTGGATATAAATACAGATAGAGTAGCAAGAAAGTGTTAGCTTGTAAACTGTCCTGTCTGTTAGATTCTGCGTGGTGAGTTACATTTTTCAGCAATTAAGTATGTGTAGACTTATAAAGTATTTATATAAAATTTTATAAAAGTATTATATTTAATTTGTTTTGGTTCATTGAAAATGTACGAATGAAGTTGCTTTTACATGCAGGATAGTGTCAACGTTGTAAATGCACATGAGGTCATGAATATCAATTTCTATCAATTTCCTTCAAGATTGCATATGTGTTAAAGATAGATGGGAGAAGGAAATGATAAACTCATGACCCCATTTTAATACCTCAGTTTTAGTTCATTCTTAAATTTTCTGCTGATGTAGTGGGCTGTGTCTTTATTCTCGAATTGAAGCAGTAGCCCTTAATTTGAAGCAATTAATGATTGAACAATATTCGAATTACAAAGTTCTCGTGATATTGTGATCTATGGTTTTAACCGTATCTTACAAGTAGACAGATTAAACTTTTTTGTATTATTAATCTAGTATCCTACCCATATATGACTGGCCTGGTCTGTAGCACAATTTTTTAAGATATATTTTCAAAAAAATATTTATTGAGAAAGTCTGCTGCATTTACTAAGTAACAGAATTTAAAATAAAAACTTCACCGTTTCTTTTTTACTAAATTTATTATTAGCCGTCATTTAGTAGTTGTCGATTGTTGAATTTTATAAGTTGACGTGCTGTGCATAAATATTGTGTACATTAACTTTCGTCTTTGTTCGTCAAACCTTTGAAACAGTTGACTTAAAGACTTAATAGTGGTCGAAACACGTAATCGGTTGCATAATCCTTTGTGTATTGGCAACTGTATTGAGAATGCACCTTTCAAACATTGCCTGCAGTTATCCAGACTACTCATAAGTATAATATTCTCTCAACTATTAGTAGTATTTCGGGACCTGACTGGTTGTTTGCTAATTGCTGCGTTCGTGCACATAATTCTGCATTTTGTATCTCTGCGTGCCGTCTACAAATTACACAACTTCTACATGCAACTGTCTTATGAAATGCGCAGTAGCGCAGTTTACTGCAGAAAATGGTCCTTGGTCCTTGTTCTGAAGAGGTCAAAATGAATGGAAATCTGGTATTTTCTAGCACCCAACATGACCTACAGCCATTTTGCGATGATAAAAAAGAAGAATCATTATGAAAACATATTATTATAAAAAGAATTCGTCAACATTGAAAAAGTGTAAACGATTTTTAAAACGGATTCCAAAAGTGCATTTTGAGTACTGAATGGAGTATGGAGCCCTCTCCATTAACCAATTATAGTAATTGATAGTTGATTTTCGGAGGGTGTGTTTAGGGCACAATTCCTATTGGTTGGATTTTGAAATCAGGTTATGCATATAAATGAGTACATGCAATATCTTTATCTTTGTTTCTAATGTTGAGATCAAAAAAGTTTGGCGTCTTGTTCTTTGTAAGGCATTACTACCAACTTACACGTTTTTTGCACACGGATGCAAAGCAGCTTTTTTTATGAAATAGTACAAAAGTAGTAATTATGATGATTATTGTCGTTAACATGAAAAGTCTTGATTTCTTGATTGCGTCTGTTATTGCTCTCTATAATTACCCATGATATCTGTTGATGCCACCATTACAAAATATCACGGAGAATATCCAAATCTCTACCTCAAACGTTGTAATTTCACGACTTTTTAAAAACGAAATTTAAACTGTGGGAAGTGAGAACCGTGATGCAACACTAATATTAGCTACCTCGTTCAGTCATAGTCATATAGCTTGTAGATCTTGCCAGAAGTGTTCTGTTATAAAACAAAGAGTGCTTTAGTATTGAGGTCCAAGGGATGACGAATGAATGATGTAAAGCTATATGACTAAAACAATTCTGCTAAACAAAGCAGTATTTAATAATCACTCGAATAGTCTTCAGAAACCTGGCAAAAACGCATGAAAGGAAGGCTGGCAATGAATTAATGGTCAACAAGACGTTGTATTATACATGGCGATGAGTGAGATGTAAGTAGAAATGTAAAGTATATAAGAATAGCCTTCCGGTATACATAGCCTATGTGACATTGCCTAGTAGTAAGCTAGCATATAAGCTTGTCAAGTTCTATCGAATTAAATTCTTGATTTACGTTAAGTTCCTGTTGTTATACTTATTGCTTGTACGTCAAACGGTCGAACTGAAGTTGCATTTTTAGTAGGATGGGCAAAAGTAGTTGTAGATCCAGAAACTTGTAATTATGCTAATTTTGAATTTTTGTATTCAGGTTCAGAAAACAAAAAAAATGAAACTTTCTCCGAGTCATTTACAACAAGATTATTTTTGTCTCACCTGTGGCCATACTTGCGTAGGAATGAATCTAACTTCAGTGATTTCGTCAGAGTTGAAGTTGTTATCATCGTTTTGAATCAAGAACTTTATAGGCGGTTCCTTAGAGTCATCTACAAGATGAGGCGATTCCAATACAATTTGAGACAACACGTCTCTAGGCATACATGCAGTCCAAGCTTCTGACGTCATTATGTCTCCAGAAGAGAGCGTGGTCGATTGAGTCTCTTCGTCTGAGGATGCGCCATTGTTGTCTGAAACAGGAAGAAATGGGGTTTCTACGTCCGCCCCGTTAATGGACAAAACGCTGGCCATATCTTCATAATTTGTATCCCCTTGGTTGTCAGTGGTCAGAGAATGTGGATCTTGAGATAAAAGTCCCATTCTAATTATTGTTGTCGTCACTGGTTTACGTCTTCTTTTAGTATTTTCGTATTCCCCACCCCCACTCAATTTTAAAACAAACAACGGATTTTCTGAACTGCTTCTTCAATTTCTTATTGAAAATTTTCCGTTGAATTTTAAAACAACAACTTACACAAGTTGAGTAAAGTCTATGAAATTTCTTATGGTGTGTGTACAACGAAGTAAACAATAGAACTAAATACTGTTTAACGAATGGTAAACAACTTTTTCATGCCACTTTCCTTGAAAATATCAGAACTATTGCGCCTCCGTCGTTATGAGTGAATGGGCATCAGTGCATGCAGTGGCTTCAGCTTGTTAGTCGGCAATCTTTCTGTCTGTCTGCACACGCGATGCGATACTTTTTCAGTTTTCCTGTTGGAATAGTTTAGTGGAGGAAGAAAGGAAGGTCGATTGAGTACTGAACTGCTATTAGTTGTCAGTAACGTGGGCGCCCGTGACCGTGTGTTTATCTTCCGATATATTTAGATAGTTTCGCGACGAGCAGTGTCCTTGTGGTGTCTGTAGCTGTGCTACTTTCTCCAAATAGAGGCTCTTCGTTGGTAATATTCGAAATAAAACTAGTCAACTTGAAAGACTCGTGACCTAGAAATGCAAAAAATCAATGTTTTGTTAAGGAAAATAGAAAAACGTATAGCAGTTGTTTTCACGGTAAAAGTTACAAATTACATTCTGTTCATCGTTGTAGACATGATTTTTAATTTGAACATAATTAATTCTACACGTGTCTTAGAGGACAACAAAAGTTGTTTTCTATTATCGTCCGCGACGATATTTTTCTATCGTCTTACTCTTTACAAAACAGTATTTAACTTCACATTCTTAAACACTGCAAGGTACATTAGATAATGCAAATTTTGTTTGACATATGTTACGTATAAAAAAGCCTATCATTTCATGCCATGTGTGTCTAATTGTAAAGTGTTAGATAGATGTACTTTCGTTTTTGCAGCTTATTGCTTTTCATGCGAAAATACTCCTTAGCGATCTAACTATCATTTCATTTACTACAAAGCTGATGAGTTTTGGACTTTTCCTTGTCATGTTTTCTCTTTCTTCCAAAGTTGTGAATATTTTCAGCTGTTTTACCTAACAACTAATTAAATAGCACGTTTTAAAAACCTGCATTTACGGATGAATTCTCTCTTATAACTTGCTTATAACTATGTATAATATTATCACCTCACCTATCATTACAGATTTGATTTGGTAGATATTGATTCGACGATTGAAAAAGCTGTCATCATCAAGATTTATTACATTCTCACGTTGCCCCATATTTACAAAGAAGATGAGATATTCATGTTTTCCCTTGAAACGAATTCGACTAATTTATACTTTTTAGCGTTTTTCGAATGTGAAACATCATTTATTTATTGGATAATGTGGGCTCATGACTTGGCTTCTCTCAAGTGTACAATTTAATTTTATGGCCAAGTCTGACCCTCAACCCTAAGTCTTGGGTACAATGATACAATGCATTAAATAATTCAACATATTAAGCTGAATTTACTTACGGTTATGTAATATAAATAATTTTCATTCTTCACCTATTTCGAGGAGGAAAGCAGATTTTCTCTAGTATTGGTTGATGACATTAGTTTTGATCCAACTAAACCTTTTCGCTCAAGCTTATCGATTAAGTTGCCTTGTTTTCTTTCATGTGTCTCGTTAATGGAATGCCAATCAAAACAAAATCCAATTCAATCGACTCCAGTGATAAGTTTGTGTAAAAGCTGGTGTTCAGAGGCTCATTACTCATTTATTTACACGATTCGGTCTAATTCATTTAAATGAAAAGTAAGTAGTGTATTTACGTGAGATAGAAATGACTCTCCAGTCATGTTAATTACTCTGAAAACCATGACTTACTAACAGCAAATTACTGACAGTTGCTAAAGCGTTATTACTGTGCTGAGTTGTTGAAAAGTTGTTTGAAATATAACATAAAGTGATATTACGGCTCATGTAGAATTCATGCAGAACGGGCATGCAAACATAACGCCTTGTTTCTACACGAAACTTGCATTATTCCTTCCTGCTACACGGCTCAGATATAAGCTGTAGCATTTTCAAAGATGAACGAGCTCGATTGAAGAAATAAATTTATTTTGCTCTTTTATTTGTATCCTTCGTAGGAACACATGGAATGGGTTGTATAAAGTATCGTGATCAGTTTCATCGTTTCATAGTCATAACCTTTTAAGTCAACAGCCGGAGTTGTTGCAAAAAACGAGCACATGTTCAGTGGATGCTCAATGTTCTTGAAACGCAGTCGTAACAAACTGAATACAAATAGTTATCGTTTTTGTTCTATGAAAGTTTTCATTATTTGCTGTCTCACATTGACAAATACTAGCCTTTCCTCATATAAGTGAGTTTCCGCTATATGTACTAGGTTTATTGAGGAGGCTTCATGTAGCACTAGCAAAGCGTCTGTGGTCCGGTGTGGACCTCAGACAAGAAACAGAAGCTTGGGTTTTCTTCAGTTCAAACAACTACGTTGCTTTCATGCGAATGCCATGTGACTGATCATACTTCCAAAACTTGCTGCTCTTCAGCTTTGCTGCGCCAAGTTGTTCTTTGAGCATGGCACGAGGAACTTAAAATAGGTCATTCTATGATTGCCTAAAGTGTAACTAAATCTATAATTGCCTTTGTCCTTTAGAGTCGTCGTAACTAAGAATTACAGGAGTAAAATGGGCTCACACCGAATCAGGTTCAGTTCTGGTGGAGAATTTTTAACAGGTTGCTACTTTTCCCGAATGTCAGTTAGTTTTTTAACGCAAATATTACGCATGCGTTTAAAAGTATTCTTCCTTTAAGATATAAAATGTATTCATTCCTGCTACCTTGTAATCATACAACTAGAACAGAAGCAAAACTTTATGTGGTTATGTATGTTTTCAAATTTTGCATTCCTTATGAGTGCTAGACTAGACTCTTACAAATGGCCAGTGTGCGTACCTAGCTCACAGGCAGCGGTAGTAAGTTTTTGCTTTCTAGATCATAGACCTTTGCTTTTCTATGCTTTTTCCGTTTGGATGTTCGGAGCATTTCGGCTGTTGCCACATGTGTACTCCAGTCCCAGTCAGACTATAGGGTAAAGTCAATCATGCCATAGTGGCATGATCGCCGTGATACTTTTGCATTACATTGTAGTAAAACTAGATTTGGTTGGTTTTCACGGAGTGACTTCGTGTAATCCTTGCTTAGCCCGGACTTTAGCCTTACGTCATTTTGCATGAATCCAGGAAAAGCAATGCGTAAATGCGTACGAAATCACTCGCAAGAGCACACTGAATGAAGTAATAGTATAATGGAGGGAATAAACTGATGAACAGACGCTTGTTTTAATACACCAAGTGAAAGTTCGCTTGAAGTCACTTGTAGTTTAGGACAATTGGATATTTCCCACACCGTTGGTATTACCTAATTATTAGTTTGTGTTTGTAAGTCTTAAAATTATCCATTCAAACAAAGACCGCAATTTGCAATAAAATTATTTACGTATGTATTCCATGAGATAAAATTTTAAGCTATGGTGGGTATGTCATGACTCATGATATATTGAAAAATATTCAACATTGGGGTTAACCTAAAGTGTACCCTTTAAATTTTATTTACGTGTTTTGGTAGAAAAGTTCAGGGAAAGGCCAGAGTGTCTGCCTTATTGTCCATGCGTTTATCGCATTTTATTGCATCAGAGTACATCACCAGAGTACATATATGTGCACGTTATAAAACTCAGAAAGATAAGTCTTAAATGGTTAAAGGTCGGATACGTTTAGATTCTCAACTTACCTTGTGTAAATACACCTCGTAATTTTTATACGAAATGTGAGTCGAGTCAATGACTCGGATGTTTCACTATATAAGTCGAACACGTTAAACACTTCAGAGTTATAAATATCTACGTTATATGATTTGTATTCAATTTGAAGTTTTGTTGACAATGATAAAACCAAAATAACTACTTTAGAATTAGGACTGAACTACTTTTATATGCGATGTAAAACTTTGACAGCTTGCAAAATAGGAAGTTAAGTTAGCCCTTGTCAAGTTAGAAAGCTCTTTTCGCACACTACACGTGTGAAAAATGACGGGAGAAGGTCCTCTGTTCTCTTCACTGCTCCACGGCCGAACCAAGATTGAAGTGTTAGCAGGTCGGAACTTTGTCTTTTATTGTAGTTGTACCATGTATGAAATGAGATGAGTACTGCCAAATGGCTGTTCACATTTACTGAAGAACATAAAAAATGGTTGAGGCGAAAGACTTTGACTGAGCATTGCATTGAATCGATCGTAGTGAGCTTTCATTCTCCCTGTAAGCTATACCTTTCTATCGTAGACTTTTCCTAGAAGAGAGAAAGAAAGAACAAACTGATAGCAAAGCATACCATGCAATTTTCTGTCTAGTTCGTTGGTGCAACCCAAGGCCAGACTAGCTTCACCGAATATAGTGTCCCATCATTCATATTCACTTTGACGCTGTCGTTAAACACTAATATGATATTTTTGGGGCAATATGATAAACATACATAAATGGTACCGACATGTATGATGTAACTCTTGTTCGTATCGTTCGTAACTCTCTGCTCCGTTAAAGTCATGATTAAGCAACACGTGATACGGTTTAATTTTAGTTTTTAAAATCAAAACAAATATAAATGTGGCTAACAGCTAACTGAATGCAACAGTTGCCTATAAATAAATGCTGATAACACCGATTTTTAGCGAATAAGCAACGTACTAGAACCTCAAATACATTCTGAAAGGAAGCCTTAGAACCATAAATAATGTTGCGGCATAGTAAAGAATTCAACCAAATAACGGTTAAACTCCAAGAGACACTCTCACTTTCCTTTTTCCAGGAAGAGGCAAGCCCAAGATTTCTCTTGTAAAAATTATTACATCTTTTGGTGTACACTCACGTATTGTATGAAAGAACAACAGGCTGGTAATACACTTTTCTGATCTTGCAATGTGTTTTTCTTCCGTGTATTCCAAACCGGTTATTTCTGGTTTTGTCTACTTTGCGTAAAACCATTTGATGCTTAGTTAGCTGGATGTTCAGCTTCTCGCGTATTGCGTGATTCGATTGTGTCCATGACCTGCAATGTGTTGCATCTTATTGCCCCGTACCTAACAATATTTATTATTACCTTTTTACCTTACGTTGCAGATTTGGTAGAATTCATACCTTTAGGTATTTTTAACTTGGGAATAAAAAAGTACTCGTAAGTAATCTTGGAATTAGTGCTCTTTTTTATTGAAACTTAATGTAGAAGGAGGGTCAACTTGACACGGGCTAATATTCCAGGACTTACTCTTGTCGATTCCACATAAATTCATAGTTGATTTTTCGTTCTACCTTCAAAGCAGTTCGTCAAAACTTGTCTAGTCAACTCAGCCAAAAATGCAGAAGAGTTTATTTACCATTCGAAATCATGTTCAAAAAATAGGAACCCACGTGAACATATTTTCATGAGTCATCGACTTGTTGACTCCTTACAATTATAGTCTGTATTATATTTTGTAATATTATTATGGCATGAACCCAAGAGTTGCGGCGAGGTGTTAGGGTTTTCGTGCTTATTGAAAATATATTTTTATTTCTCGGTCCAACTAGATAGACATCTTGTGAAAGACATATTTCTTGTTTTTTACTAGTAATTCTTACACTTTTTACACTGACAGTAGATGTGTATGTAAATAATATAGCATATTACAGAGACAGTTTACCTGTTGAAGCCCAAACATTTTCGTTCGCATTATTTTTAAACGTTACCAATATACATATGCATAAGAAATATTACGGTAAGACGATGTTTGGGGAAAGACTAAAATAAATATAAAAATCCATCGTATGATTTGTCTGGCTAACTGTTGCGTGACGAGTGCATTTATGTTTACCAGCTTCTGCGTAGCATATTAGATCTGACCATTCTGACTTTTAATACAGATCAGGAATGATTGACTGGCTTGTCTTGTAAGTGGTCATTAAGCAGGAAATCATGGTTTCATTTCAGGTCACAGAAGTCAGATTATTACAATGTTGAGGTCGGCAGTTTTGTTTCATTAGATTTAATCCCAAAGTCGATATGCCCAGTTTATGTGTTCTTGGCCATTTCGCGGGGCTCGTAATCGCAATGATCGTAATTGCTGGTTGTAGTTAAAATGCTTCACTGTTGAACTAACACATCTATTGTTTACTTTGGGTTCATATCGCGTGTTTAAAATTTGAAGAGGGTAATGTAAATAGGCTTATAAAATTTTGGCACTCAACTCGAGAGAGAAAGACGTAATCGAAAGATCGTAAATTTATGTAGTGCGTGATGCAGTAATAATAATCCATGGAAGAGGACAATTTAATGTACGTACTAATTTTGCTAGTCAAAACATCCAGATCACGTCTGGTGACCACGAATGTGTCAGACTTGTAAATTAGTGTATTGTAAAGACGCAAAATGAAACTTGAAACTACAGACATGCAAAACGACAAAAAAAAAGTCTTTCAGCCTTTTCATCGCAACAATATTGACTATATTATATAGTTGCAAAAGTACAGGTTTTGTTCCGATGCACGTATGATATGTCATTAAATGAGTTTGTTAGTATCACTTTAGAATTTTTCCATAATGAAATTATACTTGATTCTATCGAATTGACATATAACATGACTCGGTGACTGCAGCAGTTTTCATACAGTTTTCATACAGAAAGGCATCAGTTACGAATAATGCATAAACAAACACTAAATTGCATTTACACTGTGGTTATCCATGCTTTTTATTTCCGATTCATGCCGTTGTTCAACATATACTCACATACGAAAATGGTCGAGGGCTTGCTGTTGCTTCCCATCAAATATCCCAGTACGAGATAAGTATTTTTTGTCAAACCATATGGCTTGTTACGAATTAAGATTTTTTCCCGAATAATATAGTTTAATCAAGCGCTTCATAAAGATACGAAATTGTCGAGGACTCATTTCCCATTACGTACTACATAAGAACGTTAAATGATAAGAGTTTCGTTTTTTCTAGAGATGAGAGGATCTGTTATCATACCTTTGTTCCAAAAGTTGTATGATGTGTGTCAGTGTCAGTCAATTTCGATTGTGTATCAACAACCTTCTAACAAACAGAGAACTTCGGTTTTAAACTTTATTTGGAGTTCTGCTAAATATATCTAAAATGTACATTTGTAAGTATGAAAGTTTAAGAGGTATCCACTGCCATTGCCATGATTGATTGCTGTTTGTGACAACAGTATTTGACTGCTAGCTTTGCTGACTACGTAGCGCAGTGGCGCAGTGTACTAGGTAATCTGTGTTTTTTATTAGTAGAAAATGTTTCCACATAAAAGTTTACATGCACAGCCCAATACATGTGCATTGTTTGTTGATTGCCAAATTATGGACAAATAAACTAAAGTGCAGTATTATTTACAAAACAACTCAACTGTCGCTTGCTAACACATTTATGTATCTCAATCAATGTGTTTGCTTGTTGCTTGCAATGCTCAAATTGAACTTGACATGAATGGAAATATATTTGTTTGATGTTTGGTCCAAAGTCTTTGTCAGTTTGCTTGTGGAATTAGGTGTATATAGATTGAAGTAAATGATCTCTGTTTATTAATGGGATTTATGTATCTATTTCCCGTGGAGTGAGTGTTTACAAAACGACGGAAATTATATAACATAAATATAATTGGCATAAATCAGATATAGCTTTAACTGCAATCATATATAGTATTGAAGTGGTTGAGATATGTGGGGTCAGGTAGTAGGTTTGACGATGGTGCGGTGACTTTATGTTAATATTATTTATAAGGACTGAACTTTGAGGACGCAACTATTTATTAAAATCTACATATTTTATGTCGATTTCAATCTAGTTTAGTTTTGTTATGTACAAATTCTGCATGTCAAGCAATCATAAAAATAAGTACACAACTTGAGGGGTATACTGATACTATGTGTATTATGGTTATTTTTTATGGTATATTTTTTATGGTTATAGTTTATTACTATGTTTGGAAGTGTAGATAAGAAAAGGCCAAAGATTTATATTTTGATAACGCTATTCGTGGTTTATTTGTTTCAGATGCATGCCTAAGATGTCAAGGGGATGGGAATCGCCAGTCGGGAGGAAAGCAACCCGAATGTGTCGTGGTGTGGGGTGAATGTAACCATTCCTTTCACCATTGCTGCATGTCACAGTGGACGCAACAAAATAAGAGATGTCCTCTATGCCAAAAGGAATGGTCCATTCAACGAATGGGAAAGTAAATGAAATTATGTCCACGGTAGCAGTTCGTTATCAGACGATGATTATCAAACAAATACAACGACCTTTGTGCACTAGATTAAGCTGTTGAGATCATTTCATGTTTATGATAGAAGTATTTTCTTTTCTTGTAAATGTAAATCTTCGTTTGCTTTAAGAGCTTGATTACATTTAAATACTAGTGACGAATCCTCATTTCAATTTCTCCTTCGTTTTATACGATCACTTAAGTGTGTGTAGGTAACTTACTATTCTGAGTTGGTTTTTAGGTATATCAACTCTTGCTACTATTGATGATTTAAATAAAATAATAAAATTGATAGTTAAAATGACATGAATTGTTTGCGTAATACTCATTTCATTTGTTTATGTATGTACAATTTGTCAAGGGTATCCGGTATCACTCACCAGTGTTGGGTAAAGAAATCATCAATAATTAACACCATATTTTTCATATGACCCAAAATAAAATCTTTTGAAAATTTTTGGTAACTTTTATTCATGACAAAAACAAATTTGAGGGACAATGACTTTTATTCGAAGAAGTGGTTTATGTAATGTTTAAATACTACGTGCTCAGTTAGCATCCGATGAATTTTTAGAACCGAAATGAATGCTTCTACTTTTTAAAGACTGAGGTTGTGTCTTCCCTTTCGATGTCAGGTCTACATACACGGTTTGAGCCTGTTGCTGGTTCCTTTTCTCCCTGAAAATATCTCTGTACGTTGTTTTCCTTTGTGATTCAGGTGCAGCAGGTATATATACTTTTGTCTTTATCATACGAGCACCTTCCGTTTGTTTCCTACCAAAGCTTGCCAATTGTGAAGTCGATGCTGCGCTTTTGGAAACCATTTTCGTCGATGAATAACAATTGGACCTTGACTCATTAATTTCTTTTCCAGTCGACTCTGATGTCAATGATGACGCATCCGATGTTGATGCTTCTGAAGCTGACTCTTTAATATTATGCTGATCCTTTTCTTGATGCTGTAGCTGAATTGTATGAGAATTACACTTTCTTATCACACGTAAGTTAGTCTGAGATTCTGGATGAAGCTGACAACCACCAGAGGCTTTAATAGATATGTTCTCAGCCTTATTAGCATAGCAAGCCTGACGCACGTGCAAAGGAGGATGTTCGTTGATTGCATTTTTAATGGGTTGTTGACGAGATCTATTTTTTTCAGCATTATTACCCTTCTCCGCAGGTTTCCTTGCCTTGGAATTGCTGCTCTTAGATTCAGAAACAGAGCACAGATCAAGTGAAACCCGCTTTGTGGGACGCCCTGTGTTTGACGACCTAACTCGTACATTGTTGTTATTATCATCCACCTTTGTTTGCTGCTGTAGCATCTTAACGTTTCCTTGTCCACTCTTGGACTTCAAAGACAAGGATGATTTAATTGGCTTTGCAGATAAATTAATAGGAGCTTTAGGCATCGGTAGAAGATTGGTGGCCAAGGGATTTTGTGGAATTAGAATGGTCTCCACCGGAGCTGCAACAATCTCTTCAACTTTCTCCTCGATCTCATTGGCTTTCTCTTCTTTCGATGCTTCAATCTTCATGGCTTCTTCTACCTTTACCCTTTTAGCAAGGCTTGCATTTATCAAAGAATGAGTGGATGACACAACCATTTGTGTTTTTGATGCCTGGACTTTGTTGTTATTCAAATCCATTTCCAACTGCCCATCTTTTCTGGGCTTAAAGTTTGCAACGATTGTTAAAGGGCCTTTCTTGTTCAAGTTTTTATACAGCTTTTTGACAATATCTTCTAGCGTCTTTAAATCTTCGTTAAGCTGCATCTGCATCTCGCTCGTACTTGTTTTAGGTTTGCCTGGAGTTTCCTTCTGTTCTGGGGAGTTACTTGATGGGAATTCATTGTCTCTATCTTTACATGTTGGAGCAAATGTAACTTCTTTGAGTGAAGATTTTCTTGCAGGTCGAAGTAGCGATTTCATGCCAGTTTGTAGCACATGGCTGGAAACTGAATAGGAGGGCATAGATGATACTTCCTTAGCGATGGCCATTTTGTTTGATATATGAATGCTACTTGGAGTTCTTCTTTGTTCAGCTAACGGGGATTTGTCTCTGCAAACGATATTTGGCTGTCGTTTTTCTGTAATCGTTTCCACCTTAGTATTCTGGTTTTGAGAAACACGTGTATCGTAGTGAACTACAGACTCTGGATTACGGTTTCGATTGTAATCAAGTGGCGGAGCCTCTGGTTCTGATTCTATATCGCTCGGCTCATCTTGAATACTGGCCATTGTATGGTCTTTAGTTTCTTCACAGCTATCACTTTCAACACTTTCTTCATCAACATTAAGAGATGCAGTTTCTTCCTCGTTATTTAGAGATGTAGTTTTTTCCTCGTTATTTATAGCTATAGTTTCGTCCTCGGTATCTTCTATAATTGTTGGATCATTGCTGGAAACATTATTCACCTGAAGCTCCTGCTTGTAATTCAACTTTTCCTTTTGGTGGCTATGCGAAGCAAACTGTTGAGTAGAAGCTTCTACATTGTTAAATTGTTTATGCACATGAATATCAGGTTTTCCTTCTACATGCACTGATAGGGTCTTTCGAGGACGAGGACCTTCACTTTTTGTGACTTTATCTATAGCTGGTCCCTCTCCACTTCCATTGGACATGGAATTCACAGTGGTTGATATTTCTTCCAGAATATAATCCTCTTCCTCATAGTCGTCCTCGTATTGATATGCATAAATGTTGGTTTCGCTTGTCGCAGGAACTCCTCCATGGGTGAAGGCACCAGTAGTACCATTTGCTGGTAAAGGATTATCTAGTAACCCGTCGTCAGGTTTCATGTCATCCCCTTCTTCATATTGATAGGAATAAATGTAGGTTTCACTTGTGGCAGCAACTCCGACGCTAGGGAAAATGTCATCGTCCTCATTTGTCTCATGGGTCTTTGTTTCAGCTATTGGCAGTACCTCATTGACTGAAACTTCTTCATTCTCCGTTTCGTCCGGAATGTCATCTTCTTCATCGTATTGAAAGGAATATATATTGGTTTCGCTTTCTAGAGCATTTGGATTAGTAAAGCAATCATCAATCTCGGTTTCTTTCATGTGCTTGTCCATTGGTGGATCAAAAACTGACTCTTCTTGCATGACCGTAGTAGTTGGTTCAGAATACAATTCTTTGGTGATTAGCTGAGGGATTTCATGATTATTTTGAATATTATTGTTCTCATCGATAGAAATTGGAACGCTAAGATCTTGTAAAACCACGTTTTCTGTTGTAGGATCAGTTGCTTTTTCCAAATCCGACAACCTATGTTTCGAATTCTCGTGAGCAAGACACAACCTACAGTTGCATTTAGTATGGCTCGAAGAAAATGGTGTTATAATTGTGATGTTTGATGCCTTGTTTTTCGCATATTTTCCGTCTGGATGATGAGCGCCGGAAGCTTTTGCAGCGTTGAAGACTTCATGTATTTCTCGAGCCCAGTCTAATGTTTCTTTCTCTTCCACATCACCGACGGTGTTTTCACCATTATCTTCATTCTTACCACATACCTAATAGCCAACCATGAAATTACATTGTCTAAGAATGTCACATTATGCATAATACAATATGAAAATTGGAAGGTTTTTATAGTAAACTTCTGCTATTACCCAGCTAACTAGATTGATAAGAGAACTAGCTGTTTCAGTAGGGATACTTGAAATTACGTTAACGTCTGCAACGAATTCGTTATACAACGTTTGCCTGTAGGATTTAGGTAACCCCATAAATTTCATCAATTTCATGGGAAGTCCGTCTTCAAGGTGCTTCAATTCATTCTCAGAGTAGTGGATTTGTGAGCAATCAGGTTCTTCCTTTTCCAGTTTCGTGTCCCTACCCCTTTTTAAGACAATGCCTTCGTTGGTACTGGTATGCCATTTCTTCCCATCTTCAGCCATTTTCGAAAAGTTTTGTAATAATACGACAAATTTAGACTATTTAAAATACTAGAAATTTTGCACTGCTTATTACAATAACCATTTGGTAAATGAAGAGGCTCATAGATTGTGTCAAATGTTTTGATTTTTATGTTATTTGACTTTTTAAAAATTATTTCGAAACACAAAACCTTTTTGTGTAATGTAATTATAGTAACAATGAAGATCACCTCCACTTCCATAATAAGACGGCACTTGGTATCTCAACGAACAACGAAGACCATAAACTAACCTAAACTGCTTGGTGAGCAATGCAAGTCCTACTTATCAACTCATTTTATTGGAAAGCACTTTGACAATGTTTTACCTTCTGCTGAGTGCGATTTATTTCACAATTTAATCAAAGATACATTTCATGTTGCACAATATTAAACTAATTGTGGCTTATGCTTGCTTTCATCGACTCCATTAATAATAATTATGCAGTTATACAGAGCTTTATAGAGAAACAACTCAAGCAAATAGAGTTCAAGGCGAATAACAATCAGCAATTCACAAAGTTTTCGTATTAGTACAAATCAATTGAATACTTTAGTAAGAATGTGATTCCAAACAGTTCATTATGAATCACAAAAAGGAAAAGGTGGCTGGGAGTGAATAAGAATATGACTGCTTATTTATACGTAAAGATATATATCACTGGACACAATATATACAGCACATGCAGGCTGACAAACATGTTACGTCGCGGGCACTTGTGGTAATCCAAATTCATCAACAGCAACTCCTTCCTAAAATAGAAAACGATCAACTTGAAGTCAGACGACAACAACATTCTTGACAATGAAACCTTTAAAGTTTTAACAAACTTACTGCAGTTCTGGATTTCTCTCCGTGTGATGGGTCTTTATCGGGAGCATTGGGTGCATTAATGGCGTCATCCAGGTAAGAGGAATCATCATCCAAAGCTATCTCATCGCCAAGCGCATCCAGCTCTGCTTCTAATTCGTCTTCATCCACATCAGGCATGTTGTAGCTCCTTCCTAAAGCTTCTTGTACTTCTTCAGACATCTCAAGTACGTCCGCTAACTCATCTTGTAAATCCTATACATAACCCAATACAGCATATTAATTTAAGTTCACTGATTAAAGAGATAGCAGGAAACTGCCAAAATGAATAAATAGCAAACCTCAATATTGTCAATATTAATCTTCTTGTACTCCTTCTTCATTTCTTGGAGACCTGTTTTCATAGCTCCAACAACTACTTGTGTGTCCTTAGCTGATTGTATGGCCATCGTCGCCTGTTCCATATTAAATGATTGTTGTCGTAGCCCATCCGCTTGAGTTTCATAGCTGTCAAGTCATAAGAAACAAATACAATGAGTGCAAGTTCCAGGTCATAACTAACAAGGTCAGCAAAGCTGTCATAATTTGTAAGTAACCTACGCTTTTTTGCGTTGTAGAACACGAAGTGCTTTTTGTTTCAAAGCATTTTTCGCAGGTCCTTCCCTCATTTTCTTCATCTGCTCCCGAATCTTTCGAAGTTCTGCTTCACATTGTGCGGACTTTTTTTCAATATCCTCTGCCTTCTTGTCAACCTAGAAATTATCCAAATAATCGTTTCAAATTATGCCAACGGTCAACGACTTCCAAATACCCCATCACAAAAAATCGTTATAATCTCAACTTCAACTTACATTGGAAATACATGAGCCCAAATCTGGACCTGGCTCCTTTGGTTTTCCTTTACCAAACAGTCGATTCATTTTGACAAAGTTTCTACAATTTTAATTAATGTACACAAAAGATTTAATTGATTACTATGTCGGAAACACGACCGATGATACAACACAAACTACCAAAACTACAGTCCAAATTTTTTTTGTCACAACATCATCAGATGATTCACTTGAGTTACACTGAACTTGCCTTTAGTGAAGTCAGAAGTATGAAGCTCTAATCCATTCGCATCCGTATTTGTCCGTACCATCAATTGAATGTGATGATGAGTAATCCATTTGTTCATGACGTGAATGCGACGTTCAGCTACTTTTAGGTCTTCAACTTCAACCATAACAAATGCAGCATACTAGTCAGCCCGAAAGTGCATCTGAAATTTTCTGTCTTGATTGTTTGAATCTAATTTTTCGAATGATTTATGAATGTTTAAATAGTTGATAAATTAGGATCACTAATTAGAAAACACTGAAGCGTAATTAATTAATTTACTGCACTTTTAATTTAATTATGGAGAGTGGTTAACAGTAGGATTTGTCAGTAGGAAAACGGGGATTTTATTAGATAGATTACTCTGTACTTGTGATGTGATACGATATGGATCTTTCAACCAAAGTTCTCAAGGGTATGTGTATAGTGTATTTGCTTTTGTTAGTAAAAAATATACATAGTAGAGTAGATGCTTTATGTTTTGTTTTTTGTCGTTCTTCTAGATCTAGTATTTGCAATTCTTGTCGCAATCCATAAAATAGCAGCTGATGCTTCAACACTGATTTGATCAATGATCACTGATTTGGAGTCAGTGTGCTAGAAATAACTAATTTAGTTACAAAAGGTGATGATAGTCAATGTCAACAGTACAGATAGCATCATCATCGTCACATTCCTCTACTTCTGTCAAAGACAAAAGGAGACTGTCAATGACATTTGTGTCACATCAGCATCCGACCAGCTCAGCAGATTCAAAGCAGTCGGTTGAAGGAAGGCGAAGGCTAAAATGTTTTAGTTAGGTTATTGCCGTTGATACGCAATAAAATTAACAAGGAAATATCTTATCTTCAATTCAAGTAATCATTTTTGTTTATTTTGTTGTAGGCGTTGTCTAAAATCAAATTATTATTTACGTTCAATATTGTTCGTGCTGTTAGAATACTAGTTATATTTTGTATCTCCTTGTAGGTTACAGATTTGAGGAAACATTTGGAAGGCTTTCAATTTCATCAATTATTAACGAGGGAAGCTTTCGTTGTTTGGCGTTGATTTTACCTGGGTGAATGTGTTTTGGGAGACTGACTGTTTTAAGCCAAAATGGAAGGAGTTCCACGAATACCCATGATGTCGTTTCCCATGCGGAGAAGTGCCGACACTCCTCATTTTAAATCACGTTTAAAAAGCGTAAGATGCGTACATTAAGTATGAAATTAAGCTTTGGAGGGGGGTCTTAAAATTATGATCCGATCCAGTTTTAATGGAAGTTTTTGGGCTTTTAGTTTGTTGGTAATCATTACAATGAGGATCCTGACAGCTACGGGAATGAGATACATGAGTTAGAATCGCTAAGAGCCAGCGCGGTACATGTCTCCAAAGATTATTCGGGGTGCTCAACCTTAAAGAAGTATTTCTGTCAGCTGAATTTTTTGAAGAGTCGGTTTCCCATGAATGAAGGAGCAACGTGTGCTATTAGTTTTTCATGGTAATTTGTAATTTTAGCAAAATCGTAGTACAGAAGTTTGAATAGTTTGATAATTATTGGTTTATGTTGATATACAGGAACGATGTTTACTCTGAAAATGTACATGGCTGGTCTGATGTTGATTTTGAAATGTCTTGTGTACTGTACAATATTGGTGCATTACATTCAGAACTAGGGGCCTTGGATAATCGACAGACTGCTGATGGAATGAAGGTACCCAAAAACCACAAATATTGCACATAGTCGTGTGATAATCTCAGAGTTTTTCAAAATTCATATTTTCATTTCAACTTTTCAGACTTCTTGCACACATTTTCAATGCGCTGCTTGGGCATTTAATCACCTACGACATAATTATCAGAAATTCTTCACTCCTGATGTATCCCCCGACATGTTGAATATTCTGAATAACATATGCCTCGCCCAAGCTCAGGAATGTATTCTCGAGAAAAGCTTGATTGACAATCGAAAATCTACAATCACTGCTAAAGTTGCGTTGCAAATAGTGGAGTATTACTCTACAGCGTTGAGGATTATAGATGGAATGCAGAAAGATGCTCCTCAGTACTCGGACAAATTAATTAAAGCAGTTAGGGTAAGCGGAAAATATTCATTTTTGATAATTTAGTTTTAGTATAATAATAAATTGCCAACTTGTGATTATCTACTATCACAACGATAATAATTCCACAGAAATGGAGAAAACTGGTAGAACTTAAAGTGCAATATTATGGTTGTATTGCGTACCTGTACCGAGGAATGCAAGCTGAAGATCAGGGAAAATGGGGAGAACGAGTGACAATGTATAAAGCTGCTGCAGATAAAATGAATGAATGTATAAAACTGGGAAAAAACATGGACAAAACTGACGTAAGTCAATACTTTTAAACACATTGGTTATAATAGTGTTCGTGTTGTATACAGAATAAACTATTTTGGACTTTTCAGCCGGTGCATGACACTTTGCATTTTACTTTGGATGTTGTGGGAGGAAAGGTTGCCATTGCTGAAAAAGAAAATGAGTTCATTTACCATGAAAAGGTTCCGGAACTGGAAGCAGTTATGTCAGATGTTAAAGGAGTGTCTTTAGTGAAAGGAATTCCGTTCAAGTTTGATGATGCGCAAGTAGCCGGACCCGATATTTTCGGCAGATTAGTTCCAATGGAAGCACATGAAGCTTCGTCATTGTACAGGTTAGGGCGACTTTGTATAAATCAATCAACGTTGTATCTAAATAAAAAGAATGTATCTAAATTAAGTTTTATTTTATTTTTATATAGTGAGGAAAAAGCAAAGATATTGCGTACATACTCAAGAAAGATTGAAGAGAAAAATGAAACTCTGGATAGGTTTATAATACCTCTACAACTGGATCAATTGGAGCTTCATGATTCAGAAAAAATTCCTCAGGTAAAGATTTGGGGTGCCCCTTCCATGAATGCACACATTTTAACTTTGAAGTAAAACCCTCCTTTACAAAATAATTAAAATATGATATTTAGGAACTTATCGACTGCTGTGCAGCTTTGAGCGTCAATCAAGATGCTGTTAAAAGACTGTCAGATCTCATGGCAAACTTGTCCAGTCTATACCATGATGTTGAAGCTAATTTGGAAGAAATCCAGGACCATTTAGGGGTAAGTTTATTCGTTCCATCTTACTTGTCATTTCAATAAAACTTGTCAACTATAGATTAATATTTAATACATATAGGACCAAGAAAAGCGCGAAAAAGAGTACCAAGCAATAGTTGGAAAGCGTCCTCCAAATAATATAATCAACGAAATAACCAGAGAGTTTCAAAAGTGTCAAAGTGCGCAAGCTGTTGCTGCTGAATCAAATAAAACATTACACGAAGCTATGGTGGTTCATGTTGCTAACCTAACTATATTGATGAAGCCTCTGGACGAAGTGATGAAACATATTCCAAAGTTTGATGAACTTGGTAAGCATTGTTATCCAGAGTATGGTGTGATTGCTTTGGCTTATATGACATAACGCAATATCTATTGATATAATTATGGACTCTTAGAGAGAAATGAAGATGCACTTGAGAGAATGAAGAAGCTGGCTGGCAAAGTTGGTGAAATGCGGAAACAACGGGAAGTATTAGAGAGTCAACTGCGAGATTCGATATTAAATGATGACATTACTAAAAGTTTGGTTGTGAGGAAAGGAGAAGACCAGGATGCCATTTTTAAAGAAGAGCTACAAAAGCATGATAAAGTAACCCAAGTTTTGGATCAAAACCTGTTGGCCCAGGAAAATATCATAAGAGCACTTACAGAAGCCAATGCTGAATTTGCCGAAACAAGAAAAGCTACAGTAGAACTGAAGAAAAAGAGGGACAAAGTCATTCAGTCATTTTTAAATTCTTACGAAGCTTATGATGAGTTGATTGCAAAATGCAATAAAGGCATTGACTTTTACAACAAGTTAAATGCAAACGTTGAGAAGCTGGTGCAACGTGTGAGAAGTGTTTGCAAGGTACAAAACGAAGAGCGCGACAGCAACATGGAGAAAATCATTAGAAAAGCTCAACCTCCAATGCCGGCGCAATTACCAAACTCTGCGGGCTACAATAATATACCTGGAGGAGTAACCTATGGAGGGTATGTACCACCAAACGTACCAACTGGGTATCCTGTACCACCTATCCCATCATCCTCGCCTAAACCTTCTTCTGGAGGACATTTAAAACTGAAGGATTATCTAGCCATGAAAAAAGAAGGGCAATCGACTGCCGAAATGGCTGCAAAAATGAATATGGCAAACAACTCTCCATCGCCAGGGCCTTATGACCAGTCTGTCCATCCTATGGTCTCATTAACTCCTCCACCAGTAATGCCAGGTGTTGGGCATCATCAAGCGGATCCGTCTTATAATCCTAGTTATCACCCAGACACGTCTGGTATTGGAATACGTCCCGCGCCTGTCGGTTCTGAAGATGCTGGAAAAGATTCAGCTTGCAAGTATTCTTATCCGAATCAACCCTCTCAACAGCCATACATTAACTACAATGCTCCACCCTCCTCCACTGCTGGCTATTATGGAACT
This sequence comes from Orchesella cincta, assembly GCA_001718145.1. Classification (NCBI taxonomy): domain Eukaryota; kingdom Metazoa; phylum Arthropoda; class Collembola; order Entomobryomorpha; family Orchesellidae; genus Orchesella; species Orchesella cincta. The sequence goes on from LJIJ01001830.1 coordinate 30,187, forward strand.
TCAACGAACAATCCTCAGAACATGTACCCCCATCCCCATACAAACAGTGGATATTCGTCAATGTCATACAGTAGTCCGAGTCCATCACATCAGTCGGCATATTCCCAACCACTACCACAACATCAACAACCTCATATATCTGGTTATCAACAGCCTTCAGCTCAGGTGCCAACTGCCCCAGTTGGTGCATTTAATGCTCAGCCGCAGCAACCGTCAACCTACGGTACTCAGCAGCCAACACAAGGCAATTATGGTGGTCAACAACAGCCATCACCAACACCAGCAAATTATGGTCAGCAGCCATCACCAACACCAGCGAATTATGGTCAACAACCATCGCAAACCCCAGCAAACTATGTTGGCCAACAACAGCCTACCCAAACGCCAGTAAACTATGTTGGTCAACAACAGCCTACCCAAACGCCAGTAAACTATGTTGGTCAGCAGCCTACTCAAACGCCAGCAAATTATGGCAATCAACAATCCAATCCTTCAACTTTGAGCTATGGCAGTCAGCAGCCCGGTCCAGCGCCGATGAATTATGGCAGTCAACAAAATTATGGTAACCAGCAACCGGGCTTACCTTCCTCCTATTCAGCATATACGCCAAATCAGCCTGGCTATAACTCTGCTTCATCTGTGAACACCTCAGTTTATGCTTCTGTGTACTCGTCGGCGCAATACCCATCTGGATCTGGTAGTATAGTAAAACAAGCCGAGACTGGAAATACTGCTGCTGCATATAGCTCCGCTTATGGAATGCCATTATCATATTCTGGAAATCAAAACGGTGCTCAGACTGCACCTCCAGCAAATCAACAGCAACATCCTTCTCCAGCTCCTACACCTCCAGTTGCCCAATCAACTCAGGCACCTAATCAAACTGTAAATCAGTATACGGCGACCTCTTATAGCTATCCAGAATATCATCCAACAGGTAACACTTCTACTAATGCTACTTATAGCACTGGAACAACAGCTACACCATTAGGCATGAATCCAGATCCACAACAACAACCAGGGCCTGTATCGCAGCAGCAGCAACAGCCTCAACAACAACAACAACAGCAGCAGCAACAGCCGCAACAACAACAGCCTACTGCACCTGCAGATACTGATACCTCTTATAGCCAGACCAGTTTTCTCGCGCAATATGTAAGACAACACCAAGTATATCCTACATCTGCTTCAAAACCAGCTTCACAGTCGACTGGCAACACGTTCCCGTCATCTGTCAATTACAATGCGGATTCGTCGTCCAATTATGCTTCCCAAATAAATTATCCGCAACAGAGTTCTTCTCCGCAAGCGGCTGGTTACGGGCAGTATGGGAGCCAAAATGTGAATTCAAATTATGGTCAGCAATGGCAATCCCAACAAGTGCCTCCGTCGTCTCAGTCGCCAGGTATCAGTCAAGCCCAAGGCGTTGGACAAAATAATCAAATGGCAAATCAATCAGTTAATACACAGCAGCAGCAGCAGGGGTATTCAGCTCAGCAGTATCAATACGCAACTCCTCAATCACAAGCAAATTATTATAATGCGCCGACTGCAAGTTCACAACCTCAACAGCCCCAGTCTGTTCCAAATGCTGCACCTTATCCAAGTTCCTTACAGCAGCCTCAGCAGCAACCCCACCCAACTGCTGCACCTGTGGCAGCTCTACCCCAACAAAAACCTGTGGGAAACAGCAGTTTCGACTTATTATCTGACATCGATTTCAATGCCTTACCAACTGTAGAACCGTTGGCTCCAGTTATTTTACCTGACGCAAACTCATCCCCAGCTCATGCTACTACCACTGTGAATGAATTACAATCTGTTAGAAATGAGGTATAATATATGCACTTTTTCTTTTCTAAAAATGAATTCTACTTCCTTTATCTTTTAACGGTAGATACAATGAGCTTTTAGTAAGTTCAAGATCCCTATTCTATTCAATGTATAGGGGGCTCCCACCAACATGCCATTGTAAAAAATACTACACAAGACTCTTTTTGGTTTGTATCAGGAGAAAGAAGAAGTTCCTTCTTCTTCGCTGTCATCATCATTACCTACATCTATGCCTACATCAAATACTTCTGTTCAGATACCTAGTCTACCCATTATTAGTTGTAAAGATGGAGAGCGGAAGGGAGTCACCAGCCTTGTTGACCCTTTTCTCGATCCTGTAGCTTTGGATAAATTTACTTTTGACGTAGAAAAGTTTGAAAACACAGTTGAAGGACTGGCAAAAAAGAGCTTAAATGGACCTACTTTGAGACTGGATCTAAAGTGGAAAGAGTTATTAGACATTCAGGTAAGAAATTTTTAACGTATATTACATGTTCTAGCTATGGAATTATTTTAAAACTGGTCTTTTGAATTTCTCGTACCTGATTTATATTTTTAGAATGCAACTAGTGTTAAGCTCAGTATTTCAGTAGCCAGATGCTATCCAATGAAAAATCGTTTTCCAGACATAATGCCTTACGATCAAACAAGAGTTCCAATTCCAAACACCAAGGATGACTATATTAATGCGTCATTTATAAACGACATTAGTCCTGCAGCCTACCCACTAATTGCTACTCAAGCACCACTTCCGGCTACAATGGCAGATTTTTGGCATATGATTTGGCACCATTACATCGAACTAGTAGTTTGTTTGTCCGGCGATATTGACGTAAGGATTAAATTATTTGTTTGAAGGCACAGCGGCAACCTTTATTCTGACAGTTTTGAATGTTCATTTCTGTAACAGTTAAAAGAACATTTCTACTGGCCTAAAGAAAAGGGTGCTTCCTTGGAGTATGGCGTATTAAAAATTGTCCTACAAACTAGGAATATAAAGCAGCATTACGTTGAGCGAATTTTGTCTGTAAGCCATAGGGAACTCAAACAGAGTCGTGTTGTGGTTCATTTGCAATTTACTGGATGGATTGGACAGTAAGTATCACTCTACAAATTTATTCAATGTGAACACCTATTTATGTTTTACTTTTCTAACTAAATATCTTCCCCCAACAGTACGTTTCCTGTTAGCCCCGGACCGCTGGTCGGATTTGTGAAAGAAGTTTCCGGCTATTACCACCAACAAAGAAACTTGACTCACCCGGTTGTTATTCATTGCTTGTCTGGAGTTGGGAAAACTGGAGTTTTCTGTGTATTATCTGCAGCTATACAAGAAATTGATGCAGGAAATGGAATTCCTGATGTTCTGCAGGTAACAACGGAAAATAAAACCCAACAATTTGTTAAATGGCATAATTTAATAAATATTTTTAATTTGTAGATTGCCGCAAGAGCGAGCGAGCAAAGAAAGGGAATTATGAATGACAAGGAGTATTTTCGCTTTGGCTATCATTCTTTATTGTATTATTGCCAGGACATATTGATGAAAAGTAAGTTTATTCTATTGCAAGGATAATCGATGCACTCAAGGCCTTAAGGGTTATAGATTTTGTAATGTTATTATCATTATTTCAGGGGGAATTCTCTCAGCTAAACCCACGTTTGAGGAAAAACCTAAGAAATCACACATCCGGCATCCATCCCAAGATTTTCTTCAAGACATTTCATTGACAAAATTGCTCGATAAGGCTGGTAGCTCTGATAACACGGAAGGCAATGGTAGTTCCTCAATGGATACTTCTAACGCAAGCTCTGCAAAGTCTTCTCCCGTGCACAAAGCAGGAACTAGTTCAAGCTATGTTACTAAAAGTACAGGATCCGTCAAGCATAAATTAAATTATTCAGATATTCCAGATTCCTTAACTAATATTGATCCTGCCACGTTTAAACCTAATTGTCCTAGTATTTCATCTGAAGATATAGCTAACAGCAAACGTCAAGCTTTTGAAAGTAATATGGGATCATTGTTTGATAGGGCGGAGGAAAATGTAAAAGATCCTCTGAATTTACTTGATCCACTTTGGACCATGAAGAAATAAAAGCATTTTGAACTGTAATTTTAACTTGCGTACCAATTGTGAAGAATGTCTAAGTATTGTCATTTTAGGCATTTTTGCCAGCGGTTGTGGTTGTAGTAGGTCCGTCAGGGGTATTGTATTTTGTTGTGTGACCTCGAATTCCTGACTACTGTGTTTTCCAACTTCTTATCATTTAACTCATACTGTTTGATTTTACATGTGTCATATGAATATTAGTAATCGTAAGTTTAATTTTATTGTGCTTTTTCACATAGTTGCGCATTTATTATTATTTAACTCATACTGTTTGATTTTACATGTGTCATATGAAATTAGTAATCGTAAGTTTAATTTTATGCTTTTTCACATAGTTGCGCATTTATTATTATTCACCTTTAAGTATGGTAACTGACCATTTACTATTTATTGAAAGTCCGTGTGATTTAAATATGTACGTATACACTGAAAAATAAAAGACTTGATCAGATTTTCAACTTCGCCTAACGCATTTCATCAAATATGTGTTGAAGACTGTAGTCTTTATTTATGGAACCCTTCCATTATTAATTGCAATTTTTATTATCATAAAATACCAGTGGCATAGTTATTAATTAGGAAATTACTTATATTTTACTAATTAAATTGCTATAGTTTAGGGAAATTTTAAAATTATTGTCCTATTTACGGAGAAACTCAACAGTAATTTGCATATCCTTCATCATGTTTGAGGCGTAACCAAACCTTTCAGAAAGAGAACAGGCTGTCAACTAATGATCATGGCTCCATGAAATTTGACGTTTTAGAGGTTTTGATTCCCCTCATCCGCTGGTCCACCTTTGCTTTTCGTTGTGTGAATATTCTTTCCACCTCCGATTGTAACGAATGCCGCAGACTGGTACAAGAAACTTCTTTCGGACTAGAATAAAGGCATGTATACAAGTAAACGCAGTAGTGGAGACCCGTATTTACCCCCTAAATCTAGCAGTAGAAGACTTCAGGCAGGGCTTAAACCGTCCAAAAGAAAATCGAGGAAATCGAGCTCAACAGATTTGATACAACATGAAAGCATTAGTAATGTCAAACTTTCCAATGAAGACCTTTCAAAAGACATTGCCTTGGCTGTGGCTACTATCATTGCAGAAAGCAAAATGCTTCAGGATGACGATGATTCTGATAGCGAGAACAACAACGAAACTGGTCTAGCTAAGGAAGAAGAAGAAACTGAGGAAGTATCAAGAACACCATCATCAGCGATAGCATCGGGTCAAATTCATGTTTCTGATAGCCATGCTTCGACTTCCGATTCTAAATTGGTAAGTTTTATGCGACATGCAAACTTCAATGGGAGTAGTCAACATGTAAACTATACAGTCTCTACTTAATTTCCTAGCTCTGTAGAAGATTGACGGGGCGAACCGGAAGTATTGATTGGGATGTAAGCT
>LJIJ01001831.1:0-35507 GCA_001718145.1 Orchesella cincta
GCCGTAACAAAGTCAACCGTGCCTATGTTGTGAAGTTAAACTAGCAGAGCATGATGAAATGCATTGTTGATAGAAATAGGCACTGTAAATCAATGTAATATGTAAATTATAGGCATTTTTATGAGCTTCATTTTTCTAATCAAATCAAACAAATCAACTATTATGTTGCTAAACATTTTATTATATTTGTATCACATCTCTTTATTGCTTTCATGTCACGCTACATTCCTAATGATCAAAAATACTTGAAAGATTTATGTAGCAAAAAACGAACAATATAAGTGAAGCGCTACATGCATGTGTCTGTAAATATCACTCGCATTTATTGCACATTTTAACTGAAATAATCAATCCAATTTCTTCTATTCACCCCAGCTGTCATCATATCAACTTGATTATTTCTCAGATTCCTTCTTCATCATAATGGATATTTTCTGATCAATTTCCTCTTGTTTCATCAACAATTTCAGGAGATGATAACCCCATCCACATTTGGACTCGGGTTGATACTCAACAATTCCTTGGGACAGCCTCGATTCTTCTTCTTGACTAGCAGCAAAAACTTGGTTTGGATACTTCGTTTGAATTTGTAGTGCGTAATTTAGCTGGGTTCTCAAACTTTTTACAGGATTGAATCCTTGAACAAATCGGTTTCTAAAATCTCCAATTGGAGATAGAGAGTAGTTGGAGTGGGCAAACAGATATCTGAGGCTGGAATAAATGATGCTGCTGCAGTTCCTTCCTAAACTTTAGATTCCATTCAGGTCCAAAATATGTCAGGTAATTTGACACGCTCAAGCCTCTAACCTGAGCTGGTTCCGTGACAACAGTTTCTCTCTGAGTTGAAACGCTAAAAGAAATTAAAATCCCATTAAAAACTTTGAAAAATAACACAATTTTATAAATTCAAATTTACTCACAAAGTTGTATTCCAAATTTTCAAGAAGTTCATATAGCTTTCCTCCCTAATTTCACTCAAGCAATTTCCCACACCGGAACTCTCCCATAATAATAGAGATGTATCAACACATCTCTTCCCTTGTCGCATAACCACCGGTAACCACCGTTCCTTTCTTTCCGTAGAATCAAAAGTACAGCTCGCTATTAATTGATCTCCTGGAAGAATTTCCTCTCCTCTCTTAAAAGTCTTATCTGCTGAAAATCAAAGTTGTAGTTGTCATCCGCTCCAATCCAAGGGAGCTCTTTTCCTTCACGAAAAATTCTCAGCTTCACCTGCCTTCCAGTTAAGTGTGTATGGCCTAGAGCTGAAATTACCCTAATTCCATTTGAGGAAATATTCTTTTCGTGCACCAGAAGCGCAATGTCCATTTATGAGATGATTTTTTGAATAGGGTGGAATAACAAGGCTGGTTGCGCTAGGAACGGCATTTCCTACAACAACATTCCTAAATCATTTTGACGTAAATTAGAAGTATAGTAAATGTCCAGGGAGAGAGAAACGTTGAGGCTTAAAAGTGGGTCAGGATTATCGTAGTGAACTTGAGCATAAAATATTCGGTCCATTCCGACATTGGGACACCTACATGGGGGAGGAAAAAACGTAGCTAAGCCTCCGACAGCCCATGCGTAAATTTCCTCACGACATAACGAAATTCCTGGTGGCCCTATATGTTTCCTAGGTAACATTCACCTCCCCCTTTTTGACGCTTGTGAAAGGGTTGAAGTAGCATTAGAATCCGGAGTTTGGCAGCGATAAAGAAGAAGATGATGGATAAGAGGACGACTATCAGAAGGAATATCTGTGTTAAACTGGAAAAAATTTAAATTATTAATCCTGGAAAAATTTAAAAATCTCATGGAAATTGAGATATTATCAATGTACCCCGATAATATGTTGTTTGTAGTGCTCGAACCAAATGAAAACTACAATAGTAAAAGTGTCCTGCCGTGAAGGGTTCTTTGTTGTTTGATTTGGAAAAGGTTTGCAGCTGTCGAAGTAGAGCTGGCGTAAATAGGACGAAGCGTTCCTTCTCCTTGATAATTTTGGATCCAGCAAATAAATGTCGTACGCTCCCCTATTCTCAAAATGATACTGGAGCTCATCATCTTTTTCACTATATGCCCAAATCACTGAAACCAAATCCCTCTCGTTTATTTCCAAATCATCCTCATCACAAGTATTAAAAGGTCTTGAAAAACTGAGAAACGTCACTGTTCCTTGTTCATAAGCTTCATGCAAATATAAGACTGGCTTCTATCCAGAACTGGAAGCTCGTTCCCGACTCCGTGTCTATCCGAAAAGTATGGTTTCCCATTCGAATCCACTCCCCCGATAACTATATCAGCTCCAGACAATTTTTCCTTTTTTGCTCAACCCAAATCCTATGTAACCCGTGGTTTCTGCGTCACATTGAAAAATTCGTTCTTCTTTCCAATTTATTTCCCATGCTAAGAGTACCGTCCTCGGGGATCGAGAATGCGACTGTGTCTAAACGGGTTGTCATTCAGCTGAAGATTCACTGATGAAAATGGGAAAACACTTGAAACTCCACCAATTCCACTTCCACCTAGATTCAAAGCTGGACTTTGAATACTAGTCTCATTTCCACCCAACAAACTCAGGAGCAACGACGTCAAAATCATTTTATCTCACACATTTATGTCTGTGGTCAGTGCAAACGAACAACTGTAATCAAACTGACGTTCAAACATTAATCCTAAAATATTTATGCTTCCTACTGAATGTCTTCTATACAAAAATCTGTGTCAGGGCATGGGCAACCAATGTGTTTATGAGTTCTCCTCTTTTCATAACTCATGCATGATTCTTTTAAGCATTTTTATCTATCTTTGCTATTATATTTTGTAGGAAACCATTAAATATCGATTAATAGGGAAGTATTTAAAGCACAGCGAGCGTAGATCCGTATCGCCAACCGTTTTGAGCAATTCGCATACAACTGCAAAATTTAATTTTGGCAAGCAACGTATATCAGTTCACTCAACTGTAGATGGTATGGTTTTTTGTGTTATTTAAATGGAACACTGAATAGTTTTGTCTTGCATTGCATGTATGCTTTGATATAAATGAGTTTTTTTCATAACAGTTTTATATCTTTTTATTTTTATAATTTTATCGCATCAATATTAATATTTATCTCACTTACAAACACACTGATTATTATAATATTTCACTAATAATATTCGAAATAGCTACTATCCCACATTCCCCAGGACTTCCTCTCCCTTCACATTTCGAAATGGGTCTCCCATCTCGAATATTCCTTGGAAGCACCGACTCTTTCTCCAGCACCATCCCCCTTGAGATGGTGGAACGGGCAAACTGATACCTGAGGCTGGAACAAGTGATGAAGTCTCAGTTCCTGTCTCAACTTCAAGCTCCAGTCTGTCTGATTCAAAGTGGAATCTACAAAGTTTCTATACTCTTCCGTTCTAATTTCGCTATAACAAGTGCTGATTCCTGGCACTCTTGTGTAATAATAAATCAGAGCAATGCACATTTCATCTTTGGTTCCAAAGCCACCTCGAACAACCGTCCCAATTTGGGTCGTGTCATAAACATACCTTTGAACCAACTGGTCTCCCGGCCGTAACTTCTTTCAATCTTGCATTTGAAATTCAGGATAATTCTCATCCCAAAGTATCCAAGGGAGTTCTTTCCCATCACGGAAGTGTCTCAAGTCATATTCCGTCCTGGCAAAGTGGTGGGTATGTAAATTGCCCCAAAATATTGATTCCTCATCGGAATCATTCGCTCTGTGCATCCGGGTGAACAATGGGCATTAATTACGTGGTTTAAAGAAGAGGGGGGAATTATTAAATTTGAGGTGCCAGGGATAGCCCCACCAACTAGGAGCATTGATGCGTCATTCTTTCTTAAATTTGAAGTGTAGAAAACGTCCAGGGAAAAAGAAACTGTTGTATTTCCAAGCAAGTTTGGGTTGTCATAGTGAACCTGGAGCATGAAATATTCCGAGCCGGATTCCGACATTAGGATGCCAACGTGATTTGGAAAAAATATGGGACGACCAGAAAATCCAAAAGCGTGTATTAACTCAGAACAGACGGTAGTAGAGTTGTTGTCACATTCTCCAGTGTTGCGGTGAAGCGGGATTGTTCCAGGTGCTGAAAAACTGGAGAGTTTGGGGAACCTAAGCAACGGTAAAGAAGAAAATGATGCACCCAAACGTCGATCCGCTCGGATGGAAAGTTGGTATTGAACTGAAAAACAAAAAAACCAGTTATAAAAACAACATAATTAAGTTAAAAGTGTAATTTATCACAATACCCAATTATATGATGTTTTCTGTTGTTCGAGCCCTGTGGAAAACTACAGTGGTAGAGTATCTACCTCAGGAAGAACACGTTGCTGTTTATCTGGAACATTTTGAAGCTCGAATAATCCTTTCTGAAAATGTCAGGATCAAAAATACAGATCGTAAGTCCCACGATTTTCAAAATGATACTGAAGATCATCATCTTTTTCACTGTATGCCCAAATGATTGATAACAGATTATCATTTATAGGCAAATCCCCTTCTCCATCACAGGTATCAAAAGGTCTTGAGAAACTGAGAAAGGTCAAAGCCCCTCTTTCCCAAGCTTCTTCAAGAATCCAATCCTGCCTGTCGTCAATTATAAAGCGTGCCTGTCCGAAAAATACGGCTTTCCTGTTGAGTCCACTCCCCCGATAACTAAATCCGCTCCTGACATTTCCCCTTTTTACTCAAACCAAATCCGATATATCCATTTGTGGCAACAGTTGTGTTGAAAATTACCCTCTTTCTTTCCAACTAATCTCATATGCCAGTTTAAATTTATCTCTATGGTCAAGAGTTAAATATGCCTGTATGGATTTGTATTTAGGTTCCCTTCCCGATGCTTATCGGAAACCTCTGAAGATTCACTGATTCCATTTACACTGAATAAACTTACGATGAAAACAAATAAGACTATAATCCAACGTAATAATCATCCTAGAACTGGTTTCGTTGAGGTGGAACAACTAATGAGCAACTAATGAAATGCAGCCAAACGAAGCAATATGAACATCCCAACAGGAAAAGGATGCAGTTCCTTTGCAGAATGAATGATGCCACAATGAACGGAAACGGAAGGAATCATTATTTTTATCCGCATCTCAATGACATTATAAACAAGCATTTTCACTTCGAGTGCTTATCAACGATATCCTTATTTATAGAAGATAAGCCAAACGTAACGTATCATATCATCTGAATAAATTTACTTTTTTTACTGTTTACTATTCATCCCCAAACTCTCCAAAAATAGTTTGTCCGCTTGTTTATTGTGGTTCCTTCCCAAATTCTTTTCGTTAACCGGATTTCTCCACCTGCCTCTTCCCCTCGTTTTCTTTTCCAAACCCCCTAAATTGACACGTAGAGTTGGGTCGATACTCTGGAATTCCTCGGGCAAACTAGATTCCTCTAGATTTACCATCACAGCTTTGGAACTCCAGCAGGTTCCATTTTGTGTGAAAATATTGGGCAAATTTGATGTCTGCGGAGTAAACAAATGATGCACTTGAATCTGTTTCCGGAACCTTAAGTCCCAGTTAAGATTATTTGTCAAAAACCGTTCGACACTGTCTGCCCTGCAAACTGGGGTGGGTCAGTTGACCACCCGGTTCCCTCAAAGTAGGACTGCTATAAAAATCTCAAATGTTAATTTGAATTTTCCAAAAATTCTTTGATTTTTACATAATTAAATAAATTTACAATGTTGTATTTTGAATTCCCAGCAAATTTCTATAATCTTCCTTCTAATTTCTCCCAAGCAGCTTATAACTCCTGGAATTGCTTGTATAAAAAAAGAAGAAAGCTCAAGCACATTTTCCTCCCTCGTTGAATAGCCCCCTGTGACAACAGTCCCGTTTCCTTTGGGTTGAGTCATACACACATCTCTGTATCAGTTGATCCCCTTGGTAACACTTTTCTCTCCTTATGACGTGGGCCAGTAGGCACTCAAGGGAATTTAGGTTACATACCATAGTTGTATAATCATATATTTTTAAGTTGGCAAGATGTACCAGTCGTAATATATAGTGATGAAATGAAATGAATGAATCAACGTTCACACGGTGCGTTTGAACGCAATAAAATTGACACTCTGCTTACTGCCTTCTAACCGAAAGGACCAAATTATACTTTATTCTTGCATCCTTTACTATTCTCATAATTAGCGATTTGCCTATTATCACTTTCCCCCATCTTTCATCAGAATCTTCATGTAAGGATTCATTACTGGTGGAGATTGAGCTCGTATTCTTGCTACCTCCCACAACACACTTCTTGAACCCATATGCTTTACCCCCAATTCTTTTCTCTTTAAAAACAAATAATACGGACAATTAGTAAACCCATTTCTAGAAAATAATTCCCTACAAGACAACCTAATATTACATATTCATATAAGTACAGTGAAGTGCGTCCAATAGAACTCATGTCCAAACAAAGATCAAGTAGAAGACAAAAGAAATTACCCCCTGAGTTCGAAGAAACTAACCTGTCACACAGACGTACGAGAACGTTAAGTTTTGAAAGTAATAATAGTGAAACAGTTATACAAGAAATCGAAGAGAACGGAGAAGTCGTGCGTATTGCTCAACTCCCAACGGATCCAGCCGAAAGTGCAAGCATCCTACAGAATTCATTTGTGCCATCTCACGAGAACGAGACGTCTGGAGAGGAAGAGATTCCACCTCAGAAATCCCCAGGACATCTTCACCATATCCTACACAACGCCATTCCAAACACCATCAGAAAGATAGTGAATACGTTCAGCCCTAGATCCGAATCACGGATCAAAACCAGGCCTGAATTAAGAGCCGATAGATACAGTGTATCCCCTTCCCCACGGAGACGACACAAAAGTAAGTCCTTAAATACCTCTTTGCTTGACGAAATAGACAAAGCATCCCGAGACCTTGCACTAGCGCATAACATACGACCGTTGCTACTGACCCCAATAAAACCAGCAGCCACAACATCCGCACAAAGCACTGCAACTTTTAAAACTGCGGCTGAAAGCAAGATCACGGAGAGACTTATAAGCCGAACCGGTGAAGACTGCTGCACACCTACAAAATCAAACTACGGAAATCTGCGCTCCAGCCTGCAAAACTTGCTCACGCCAGGTAGACGAAGAAAGACAGTTGCCGACACTGCCAGCCAAAATACACCAAAGACGACATCACACCTTGTTGACTCTGGTGAAGGCAACCCCATTAAAGACAGAGCATCATCAATTGAAGACTCTGCCAAATCTTCCAGCGTTGATACCATTACTTTAAGTACAACGACGCGGCCTGTATCAAAAGACTCCAAGAAACAGCCATCTCGACCATCCTCACCCTTCAAATCTGAAACGTCTACACCAACCCCACCTTCCTCGCCAAATTTACCCGCGATAGACAGATCTTATACTCCAGATATACAAAAACCCCGAAATTGTCGTCATTATTTTCTTTCACCCTTGCAAGTACTGCCTCCTTCCCCAGTTACGCTCCTACCATCCACTCCTTTCACAACAAAAGACACCGCACAAAACTCCCAACAAATCATATTCCCAAACACAGAAAGTTTTTCACTACCTCCTAAACGTATTCCTGCCTACCTCAACAACCTAAACGCCCTCCAAACTATTGAAACAGTTACACCAAGAACTTTAGTTCAAATAGAAGCTATCCAAACTATTGATAATATAGTCACACGCTTTGAAGAAAGTGGTATTTTTATAGACCAAGGGACCCATTCAACCATAGATTTACCCCAAACCCCTACAGCTTCGAAGAAGCAGACAAAGACACAACTTGTAGACGCCATAACCGAAGGGTTAAGTTACTTGCATGACAACACGAGAGCTACAACTGCTGATAACGACAACCAAGAACTCACCCCACGTGAACCAGAATTTACAACTTGTGCAAGCTACACATCACCACGTTTCAATAACTCAAACACCTTACCATTAATCGAGACCCCACGCATCCCAGGAGGGTCACCAAAGATAAACCCGCTTTTCTTCGATGAATGGTTAGCTGAGGACAACGAAGCATTATTATCACCAAATCAACATCAAGTAGAAAGCATTGACCTAACAATAGAAACGAACAGCGAGGAAGAAGAGGATCCAAATATCAGTCAACTTCTTAGGTTCATTAATACAGGTCTTGTAAATTTGAAAGACGAACTTACATCTCAGCCCAACCAATCCGAATCCCAAAATAAGCAAAGCAGAACAACACAAACATCCAATTCAGAATTTAACACCCCATCACAAATTAATTCCCAAGACCGTCAAGTTCCAGTATCACCTCCCCCCAACACAAATACCTGTAATCCGTTTTTAAAACATCACCTGCAACAGGAAAGTAGACTAAAGCTTCAAAACGGTCTTATTTTCACCCGCTTTCAAAACCAAACCACCAGTGGCGTACAGAGAGAACAAACAGATTCATTGGCTCGAGCTGACAATACAAGGTTCACACCCGAAGAAAATAGAGAACACGTACGAAATATTCTCCCTACAACACAACGCACAAACAGAAAGCGGCGACGAATAAATAGAGCACTCCGGAGGAAACTAAAGAAGATCAAGAACAAACGCCAACGTCAATTTGAAACATCACCCGGAAGCGACTACTTTTGGCATCATCCCTACTTCAATTTAGGTGACCATCCTGATTTTGACATCAGACTAGCTCAAGACATCTTTGAGAACACTGACACTTCAATCCAAGTAACCTTCCCCCCAATTCCACGCCAACGTAAGCACAATACAGAGATGTCTGCAGAAAGCATGCCCAAGTTCAAATCTGTGCTTAGCACTAGTGCTGTAACAATGTTTCTTCGAAACTTTGGAATGTGGACACGTATGAAGGGTATGAACGATACAGCCAAGAAATTTGCACTACCGTTAGCGTTTGAAAATCCCGAGGCTAACCAATGGTTTTTCCTTCACCAAGACCTTTTAGAAGACAGAAATGTGTCGTTCCAGAACCTCTGCGATGAATTTTTAAGCAAAGCCCCAATGAACGATTTTAATAAGGCACATATGAGAGATATTTTACTAGAAACACCCAAGGAAAACGAATCAGCATCCTCCTTTTTACTAAGGATTCGTTTTATGGCAGGTGAAAAGTGGGATACGATGACGGAGGACTCTATCGTCGACGCATTAGTAGATAGACTTCCCACCCGATTGGCTGACTTCATTGACGCCCGTGGACGACCAGCAACATTCGAAGGGCTTCAAAGCGAAGTACGACACTACGAAAGTAAACGTGATACACGCAATACAGAGGCACGCCAATCCGAGCCAAAAGTAAAAATCGAAGCTGGCATACATGCAACAAGCATATCAACCGATCCGGAAAGTCTCCAGAGTTTACTTGGAACAATCATACAAGAGGTAACAAGCCTCCGCTCCACCAACACAGAACTAAAAGAAGAATTAAACAATGTGCGCATTAGATCTACAACAAAAGAGGTAACAGTAGACGAAACAACTCGTGAACCCCAAACTCCTAGACGTGGGTTCAACAGTTTTAACCGAGAACGAGATGCGAACACTGGACAAACATTCAGAGAAAGAGGTACTGGCCAATCACAAAACTATAGGGGAAGAGATGATCGCCAATACAACCGGGAAAGAGAACCCAGACGGTGGCAAAACAGGGAGAGAGACGGCGTACAACGCTACGTTCCACGAAACGGCGGAGAACGCAACGGGAACAACAACGATGGAAATAGAGATGCTAACATCGTGTGTAATTTTTGCCACGCTAGGGGACATAGAGAAATGAACTGCAGAAACAAACAATTTGAGAGTGAACGCTATCTCCGACGCAGAGAAGAAGGAGGAAACAACCAAAATTCTGGAGACTGGCAGCCACCACACCCAGGCCCCGCGCTTCAAGGCAACCAGGGAAACTAGCATACGGCGGGGTCAATCAACACCATCCCGCTGGAAATCCAACAACTCGCATCACGACGTCATGTCAAAAATCTCCAAATTTACTTCACCTCCTCTATCAAAAACCACAACAGCAAGCTGCAGCTAACGTTAAAGAAGTACCAAAAATTACTTTATTACAGGCTGGGATTACATGCGAACCCTCTTCAAGTTTTCAAAATACCCATTTCCCAAATCTGGAACTCATTAACAAAATGCACACGAACATCAAAGTCCCTACAGACAGGAATGCACTCTCAAAATCCGAACTTTTATCACATAACCCCATCATTCAGTACAATGAAACAGTGAAAACAATAACACAGCAAGATGCAACATCACACCTGCCCAAGCCACCCTACCCTCGTACCTCCCCTGCATCGGACAATGCCATTAAACCTTCACCGGATATCCAAAACTGCAGCCTATTCCCTTCATCCCCTACCAGGAAACATGATAATGAGAAAACCGAGATATACCTACGTTTACCAGACTTCCAAAGTACCTTCATTTATAGAGCAACAGAAGAGGAGGAGAAAAATAACCAAGGCCCAACAGTAAAGGTTATAATCAACGGCTGCCCCCACGATGCCCTAATAGACTCTGGAGCGTTTTGCAGCCTTGTATCCAGTGACATAGCAAAGGCATTCCCTAAACTCCATAACAACAACATTATTCTGAGATCACTCTCAAATGACGTAATTGCCGACTCAGGATTCGCTATCATTACTTTCAACATTGGTTCTAGAGAGATTATATTTCCGTTCCTGGTAGTAGAGAGTGACAAAGTCTCAGTACTTCTAGGATACGACTTCCTTGAGCGCATGGCCATTCAGTTAGATGTACAGAAAGAACAAATAAAGTCACCAATAATTGGCATTGTTCCGTTGACTAATAACCGCCAAAGCTTTACTGAACGTTTCAACATTGAAAAATACGTACACTACGCAGGCAAAATAAATGATGAACGGGCAAGTGAGCTTCTGATAAGCACAACCGAAAACTCAAATGCGCTCGACTGCGAAAACAATGACCTAATTGAATTTGACGTGGACGAATGGACACCGGAAACGGAGAAAACTCTCCTTGACGATTGTCAATTTCGACGCCCTACAAACGATACATCATTGCGGTTACGAAAACACACCAAAATACAACCCGGTGAAGAAACTTTACTCCCAGTCAAATTTACTACAATGAACCCTAATTGTCAAGCAGTAGTTCAGCCAAATACTAACTTATTCCGGACAAACGGCATTCTAATACCAAGAATGTTGATAGACAACGATACTACACACATTGCCGTTATCAACGCTACCAGTTCCACAAAAACACTATGCTCAAATACAAAACTGGGTCGACTTACTAACCTACTTGAAGAGAATGATTTTATCTACTCCATCCCTTCGCAAAAAACAGGGAAGCAAATTATACAAATAAACCTTTCAACAGCAGAAGAGGAAAGTGAAATCCGGGAGAAGCATATGAGTACTTTTAAGGTGGGTGACAACGTCACTGAAGAAACAAGACAAAAGCTTTTCGACATTTTATTCAAGTACAGAGACCTCTTTAGCTGGTCCGAGACGGATCGCAGTAGGGTTACAAAGGTGAAATACCATATTGAAGTCAACACCAAGGAACCTATACAAGTAAAGGGTCACAAAATGAGCCCTTTTGAAAATCAAATAATTGAGAAAAACGTCCAAGACATGTTGGCAAAAGGTGTCATATCACCCTCAAATAGTCCATTCCGTACATTTGGTTTCTTAGTGCCCCAGTTTGATCAGGATGGAAATCGCAAGTACCGTTTTGTACTTGACTATAGAAAACTGAACAAAGCAACCAAGGTATTCGCGTTGCCGTTACCCAACATAGAAAATATACACCAGGCTTTAAGACAAAAAAAATTCATAACATGCATTGACCTAAAAAATGCGTATCATCAAATTCCTTTGGACGATGAGTCAAAGGAGCTCACTGCATTCTCTTGCTTGAGTGGTCTTTACCAGTTTAATGTCCTTCCGTTCGGCCTAGTTAACGCACCAGCTGTGTTTTCAAAATTGATGACCATCGTCTTGGATGGCCTAGATGTAAATTCGTCGGTATTTGTTTATATTGATGATGTGATCATCGCAACAGAAACGGAAGAAGAGCATATTGACCAACTTGAGAAAGTATTTGCTCGACTTTTGGATTATGGCCTTTGGATAAAAGCAACCAAAGCAAACTTTCTCTTCAATGAGATCATGGTGCTAGGACTAACCACATCACCCGAAGGGTTTAAGCTTAACGAACGACAGATTGATGGGGTGAAGAAACTACCCACACCTAAATCAAAAAAAGATGTTCGAAGAGTTCTTGGACTTTTCAACTATTATAGCAAATTCCTCAAAGACTATACAAAAATAGCATCACCAATTATGAAACTTCTGTCTTTAGGACCAAAGGACAAATTTATATGGGGAAACGAGCAACAGCAATCATTCGAAAGGCTTAAACAAGCCATATCAGAACCACCAATACTGGCACACTTCCTACCAAATACTACCGGCTGCATAATTCAAACAGACGCATCATTGCTTGGTATTGGAGTTGCTTTATCTCAAATACAAGCAGGAAAAGAACACCCCATAGCTTTTATATCCCGAAGCCTTACAAAATCCGAGAAGAATTTTACAACAACTGAACTTGAGTGCTTAGGAATTGTTTGGGGACTGCGCCGGCTACGCCACATTATTCTCGGAGAAGAAATTGATCTTATTAGCGACCACAAAGCACTTTGTTACCTCGTAAAGAGTGACAAAGATAGGGTTGACCTTCCTGCCAAACTAGTAAGAATGTTACTGTACATAAAGGAATTCCGGATACGCTCTATAACACACCAAGAGGGCTACAAACACAACGTTAGTGACTGTCTTTCACGACTTCCCGTTGAGCCAGCTCCAGAAGACACCATTGAAATACAAAATGTGGTAGAACTCGACATAATGTCTACACAACTGGACAGATTACGGAAAGCTCAAAATACTGATGCAGAAATCAAGGAAATTATTAAAAGCCTCTCATCAGGGGGGAAATCTTCTGGTTTCAGACGTCACTGCTTTATCACCGAAGGTGTCCTGATGTATAAAAGACCTGATATGGACACTGCAGCTTCTTATTTGCCAAAATCTCTCAGAATGAAGATACTCTACGAAAGTCATGACAGCCTCCTTGCTGGACTTGGGCGTTTATTCCTCAGAAATACATTTTGACAACCCTACCAACTCGGTCATTCAGACTTCCAAACTCTACACCAATCGGAATCTGACCTTAACAATTTAGTGGACAACGTCAAAGCACAACTATCGGCTGAACACGATGATTCAGTAAGATCAAAGACTCTCATAAACCAATACTCGCGACAAATGAACTTAGCCCTTACTGACGTGAACAATAAAACGCATTCAAATTCCCTATTTTCTACTAAACTTGAAGAAGAGGTAAAAAATCTAGAAAGCTTAGTTAGCTTAGAAGCCAAGCTCATTCATCGTACTACAATCGCAAGCCATTTCCAAAAAATTTTAGGTGACTGCAGGAAAAATCAGATTCCTCACGCATTGGTGAAACAACTCACACTCCGTCAGGAATTAATAGCATTGAGCTCAGATGTCTCAAAGCACAACCAAAAGCTTGTCATACCGGCATCAAATTCACAGGCCTACTACTACTTACATAATGCGGAATGTTATTTTTCTGGAGAATCTTTAGTTGTTCGAGTAAACATTCCAATTAAAAGCATGCGCAATGCCTACCAATTATATGCAGTCCAAGCACTGCCTTTCTTTTCGGACTCGAATATATGCACAATGCAAATTAATACAAACTACATTGCGTTGAAGAATAATCAAGAGGTTATTCCCCTCATAGGCCAAGACGAGAGAAAATGTATCAAGGATGACAAGCAACTTTGTTTCCTTCCCAAATATAGAAGCGCATACGCGCACAATACAGAGTGTTTAGAACTTGCTGTGCTTGCAAACAGGCCAATCAGTAGTCTTAAACAAAAATGTGCTTTTTCCTGCAGCACTTACACAAGACAGGAGCCTCTGATTTTTTATCTAACGTATAACCAATTTGCGATTGTAAACCCTGGGGAAAGTATACATATTGAATGCAAAGACTCTAATCTGACTAAAGCAATTGACAAAAACTCCATGACAGGGATCTACCACATAACATTAAAATGTGGGTGCTCGGCTCACTTTCACAACCAAGTTATTGATGCTGAGTTCCCATGTGCTGCTGCAAACAGCCAATCTGTCACCATTACTCACACATTAGCGGCTCAGTGGTCGTTAAACGCTGAGGATGCTATTCTCAACAAGGAGACGTATTTTCATGACGCCAGCACAATTTTGGACACAAATTGGAATGAACATATTCCAACATTAAACCTGACAGCTACCACATTGAACGACTACAAGATCCCTACACATATAACCCACGGGTCAATCCTAGCTTACATAATTGCAGGGATTGTCATAATAATTATTATCTTCGTAATTATAATATACAGGAAGGTAGCCACCTTTAACACAACAGGCTTACTTTCCACGCTTTTAGAGATGATAGTGGCAAGATCCACGACAAGAGCGACAATCTCCAATGTCAGCACAAATTCAAGCAGGCAGGCAAATTCATAATTTTTGTACTCTCTAATATTTCACTCTCACCCACAACGCTTTTTCTTTGATATCACACTGAATACTTTTGCGTTCATTGTACTCCTTTAGAATATATTTTCTTCCATCCTTTTACTTTACAAACTGCGGTCACTGCAGAAAGGTAGGCTTGGCCAGAACTGACGTAACTCCTCCAATTTACATACGCCCATATAGGCAGGAGCTTGTATCCTAAGTCAATTTTAACCTGACTACTAAAATTAAAACTCTTCTCAATCATTATTGCACCATTGCTGAGAGAGAGCTCCAGTTGTGACTCTTCCTGTTGCTACTGTTGTTTTCATTTTTGTACTGAAAGTTAAGAACAACAAAAATACATATCAGATTTTGATTACACTTTACTCATTATTCTTCAAAGAAAGCTAGTATTTTTATAAAACACCCGAGCTGCAAAGATTTTCCTAGTAAACAATCCACAGGTACGTGCATATATTATGCAGCGCGATTCCTATAAAAGAAGCAGAACGTCAATTGGTATATAAAATTGTGAACAAATTAAATTAAAAATTGAGTTTTATTAGACTAAATCCAAATATGGCCGACGAATACTGGAGAAGTCACCGTCCCAACTATTTCCGTGATTTCCTTGTCCACAAACTAGTCATCTTGATCGGGTTTTTGGACCTTTTTATGGTTGCCCTCCGCCATGAGTGTACTCCCTTCCAGGAAACTACGTACGTATGGGTCACAGCGGCACTCGAGTTTCTTCGGGAACTACTCCAGCTCATCTCCATGGCATCTGGAAGACAAACAGGAGATTATATTGCTAATTTTGGTACGTTTTTTTTACCCCCATTCCTTTCCTCTGACTATTATCTCCAGAATTTGGAGCTCAGTTCCGATATTGTAAATTCCTTCATAAACACCACTGCAACTGCGCCCCTGAACCGATCAATGCTGCACGTTGATCACTGCGGACGAAACCCAACCTGCTTTACTTGCAGCTGGGATAACATGCGCGCATATGACCTGATCAGGGTTCCTTGGCCACAGAATATCATAGATATTGTATTAGGCAACAGTTATGATGGGCCCACACCATCCAATCATCTTATGCCTCCCAACGCTATTCTCTCTCATGATTCTCCTGTGAATAATTTAAATGACCCAACACCTCGCATTCCTTCTCCTTCTACTCCATCCTCCATGCCCACACTTGTAGATGCAGATTATGTCTCCTGTGGAAACTGTGGTCACTCGGGACACTCTTCCACTAACTGCTTTGATGACCCACAGTGCCCTACCTGCCAAGGAAAGAGGGGACATAGAGCTGACGAATGTTGGTATGACGAGTGTCAAACTGTGACCTTGCCAGCGGCGCCTACCCAACGGCATGCTTTCACCCAGGTCTCTAATCGAAATCTCACCTCTCCCCTAACAAATGCTTCTGATGTTAACACCTTCCCTGCCCGACTACCACAGGCTCATAACCCCAACCACCTTCCTTTCCAGCCAACTCGGCCAGAATTAAATCAGGTTCAGTTTTCTGGCTATTTCCGTCATGTTGAAGCCTGCGGGTTTTGCAAGCGTGCGGGTCACACGATTATCAACTGCAGAAAACTTGCTTTAAACATCTGTCAGGGTTGCGGTCAACAGGGTCATACCCCCCGTTTTTGCCCTCATCGCAATCCGTACCCCCGTCATCCTCGGAACTCATAAATTGCTATCTTTTTCTGAATCTTTGTTGCTATCGCCCATTTGCATGCCCATTTTCACCTTATCTACCTAATTTTCTTCCGTAGTTTAAATATCCATGTTACAACCATCATCATACTCATTAGTTCTGCTTCCTTCACCCTGATCAGACGTTTGACTTTTTGGTCTCTCGTGGTCATTACTTGACAAGTTTTCAGCTCAACCTTCAGAATACTTGTTTCTTCACACAGTTTTCCT
Organism: Orchesella cincta; assembly: GCA_001718145.1. Classification (NCBI taxonomy): domain Eukaryota; kingdom Metazoa; phylum Arthropoda; class Collembola; order Entomobryomorpha; family Orchesellidae; genus Orchesella; species Orchesella cincta. The sequence continues at coordinate 16,575 of LJIJ01001831.1, forward strand.
AATCTGACTTTCAGGTTTCATTTTTACTCTTGTCAGTTAAAATTCAAATATTATTTTTCAATAACTATTGTCATGGCTCGAGCGCTAACAGCGGGTGTCACTAGTGACCAGGTAGCATTGATCGAGGAATATACCGAATTACTGGAGGTCTGTGTCAGCTCCCTTAAGGAAGCCGTAATCTCACAGCGTGAGGCGTTATCTAAACTACCCTCAGGGTCTTCATCTGTGCCAAAGTTTAAACAATCTAAGCCTCAGCGGCCAAAAGCGTGCTTTAACTGCAAGAAGCGGGGGCATCTATGGCGTCAATGCCCAGAGCCGAACCCGCGTTCTCTTGCTAAAAAGAATTCTAATTCCTAAAATTTTAACTTGTTTTTTTTTCTTCTTTTTTTCGCTTCATTCTGCATGTTTTTTGCCTCTTGATTCTATCCCCATCTTAGTTTTTTGTTTTGGGGTTGTTTCGTACCACATCTCATCGTTCAATCCATACCTTTTTGTATGCAGTCATCGCATTTGTTGTTAAATTGATTTTCACCTCCTTCGGGAGTATTCGTGTTTTTGTTCTCTTATAGTCTTATTTCAGATTTGGGGGCATCCTCCTCCTTCCATTTCAATCATCGTGCCATCTATAATTCACTCTGGTCCGTTGACTCTTCCATTGGTTCTTCGCCTTGGGCCCTCTCTTCTGGCCAGTGGGCTACTAACAATGATTATTGTGTAACATCAATTTCGCGTCGTAATTAATTTTCCCTCAATCTTTCACATCATAATTCTTAGTGTAATTACCAGTGGGTTCTGCCCTGGTTTCCCTATGTTTTCCTTAGTGTCTTTCTTTCCAGCTTGTCATGCCACCCCGTGTGCCTCGACTGTCTCTCGTGTTCTTGACCCCTTGTGTCATCCGACCGGCCCGCTCCTGACCTTCACTCCGCCGTTGAACTACCACTGTACGGAATATCGCACCGCTACTAACAAATTAATAGAATGAGAGTTGATCTGCAGTGTGTATCATTTTTAAATCTTATAATTTAGTTCAGTTTTAGTTCCTTTTATTTTAGTCATTCTGTATGTTATCCTGATTCTTCCGTGTTTGGAGTCGGTTCTTATCTGCTATGCGATCGTGGCGATGTAGTCCCTTCGAGTTACTCCGCCCGGAGGCTCTGCCTTTAAGTCATTTTAGATCAGTCTACTTTTTAGGTTTTCCTATCAGTTCCATTGTCATTCTAATACCACGTTGGGTTTATTTATATTTTTTTTGCAATTACCTTTCATTTTTCCTGCACGGCAGACCAGTGCCTTTGTTCTCCCTTTCTCCTTGTTGCTTTCGGGAGGTCTTGCAAAGTGTGACACCCTTTAGTTTTGACGAGGGATGTGGCTGCATTTCGATGAGCCATATCGTCGCCACCGACCGTTAGTGACCTTTCACCTTCTTGTCCTCTGGTCTGTCTTTCAGGGGTTTATCCTTTTTCTAATTCTTGCTGGGGTTCCTAGTTTCCCCTTTTTACTTTCCACTTCTTGCTCTTTACTCCTTGCTCGGCCGAGTCTTGGAGGGGAGGATGGGGTGTAGTTTATTCACTACACCTATTTATAAAACACTTTACTATAGTGTGATTCGGAAACTAATTATTTCGTTCACCAGAAAACTCACTTTCCACGATGGCACAAGCATTACAATTTAAACATATTTTAAACATAGCTTATTTTAAACTAACAGTACTAACTAACCACTAGTTTTTAGCACACAGAAAACCACAAAAAATATCTTAGTTATTAGAGCAATTTATTAATCAATTTCAAACAATTATTGTAATAAGCGTAGTTTTAGTGGTAGTATAAAATGTAGTAATGAAGTAATGATAGATAGCAATTTCCATCATAGCGTATATGTATGTGTTTACATGATGATGATTTGAGTGCTGGAGTTCGGGGTTCTTGTTATTTGAACTGAAATATATGTGAAATGTATGTAAGTCATGTGACTAAATCCTAAAATGGCAGTGACAGAATATTGTCGTGGACCCTGTGGCTTCTCCTGGGGTTCCACTCTTTGTAGGAGAGGGCAGTGACGTGGCCAGTAGGCACGTCAAGGGAATTTAGGTTACATACCATAGTTGTATAATCATAGTATTTAAGTTGCAAGATGTACCAGTCGTAATATATTAGTGATGAGAATGAAATGAATGAATCAACGTTCACACGGTGTGTGAACGCAATAAAATTGACACTCTGCTTACTGCCTTCTAACCGAAAGGACCAAATTATACTTTATTCTTGCATCCTTTACTATTCTCATAATTAGCGATTTGCCTATTATCACTTTCCCCCATCTTTCATCAGAATCTTCATGTAAGGATTCATTACTATATACAATGAGCCGAAATATATTCCAGAGGAAGCCAAAATCGCATAAATTGCAATAAGGTTGAGCACAAGGTACTCCCGATGGGGTTTTTAGGGTCAGGGTTTTTTGACTTTTTATGGGTTTGGGAAACAAATTTTTAAAAAACCCACGGGGAAATTTGCCTTTTTTATAAAAAAAACCCAGTAGGCGTGGTCTTTACTGCAATTGGTTGTTACTTGTTCTACACATTCTTGGTTCTTACTGCATGAATTCAACTTAATTTAATAAGCACATTCCGGCAAGCAGGAAAAGCGATCTCTACGTTTGTTTATAACCTTTCCCTAGTAGGATTTGCATGGTATTTGAACATATTTCCAATACATACACGAAGGAAGCTGTATAATGCACGGACCAATCAGGATTTTACGGCAAAAAACCCCATTTAGTCAAAAAAGTCAAATATCCCCGATTGTTTGGGGTTTTGGGATTTTATGTAAAAATCCCACCCAACGGGAGAACCTTGGTTGAGCATAACGTCAAATATCCACCCATTCTCAGATTCTCGGAAGCGACGAAAAAGACTGTGTTTGAATCGGAGTAATCTTGTCGCTCCGATTAGCTCAGATTGGTTCCTGAAAATTATCCAGATGATGCAGAGCGGAGCACCCACAGCAATTATTCCAATAAGGTAAAGAGTAACCATTCCTATGTTAAATTCTGGACGGGGACGAATTATACAGTGTGAAAGTACGACGTAACTCATTCCTGCGGTGATGAGAAAAATGAGTAGGGACATGCAAGCGAGAGAAATTTTGCTCAAGCTGAGTTTACGGCGTGATTTTACGAGATGAGTGTAATTCGCGTTCCATTTTATGGGAAGCGAGGGCAGAAAAAAGAACTCATAGGACAGGATCTTGAACGCTTGCTTTTGGAGAGGGGTTAGCATTTTGAGACTCGTTTGTTGACCAGTTTAACTTGAGTAGTTTTATTGGAGTTGGGAATGTAACTAACATCCTACGAGTCGGAGTCGTTTTATTGCAATGCAAAAAAGCAACTTGAATTTCAATTACAGAAACAGGATTAATCAAAAAATACAATTTGAAAAACGTCTGGATGTCAGGAAATCAAATAAGTTGCTACATGGGCCACCAAGTTAAAGAGTTATCGCAACACACAGTTTATTCGTTAATTTAAAACTGTCATTTTAAAATCCATCCAGTTTACATGATGCTTGTGATGGAATATAAATTGAAGAAACATGAACTCAAAATAACATTTGCAGCAAGCAACAAACCATGTTATTACAGTTTTTAGTTCCGTATGCCAATAACATCGCATGAGCTTAGGATGCTTATCAGCTACAGACCCAACTTCCCATTTTTCATATCAATTTAAATTTACGTTGGCAGAAAACAATACGGCAATACCTAATCATGTTGTTTTTATCTCTATCATTTTACCTGCAAAAGAAAAAAAGTGATAAGATACACTCATGTTATGTAGAAATGATAAAATCAACGCAAATCATTTTTACAGGGATATAATATAATCAATAAATATACAACAGATGAACCACACGAATATTAGTAACTGTTTTTATCTTTTCAGTTGAAATAAGGTCACAGCTGTAAAATGCAGTTCTGTATTCGATTATAAGACTTTTAAGCTCCAAAATATCTTGAATTATTTCACGCATCACCAAAATGAATACCGGGACTACACACACTGGGAATAACTACGAAAATCTGGTTATAGGAGAAAATCGTAAGTTTTTGCAACAATTTACACCCAATTTATCAATGCTTTTAGTTAACTTAAATCCTAAAAACTTTTTTCTAGCATGCACGATCGAAGCTGTATGTGAAACTCTAGGTAATTATCATTCCGCTGCAACTCTTTGGAGTAAACTTATCGACGTTGCAAGAAATCTGGGGGTGCCCGGAGATAGACTAGTTATGATCAGTATATCGCTCACACTTGGGAATAAAGCAAGCAGTGCGGTGCTACACGAAATTCTTCAGGAGTGGCGGAGCAGGAAACCACAAATGCAAAATTACATTCTTGTTTCTATATTAGAAGAGACACTGCTTAAAGACTGCGCTGGTGTGCTTCTAATACTATTTTCTTCAAATTATTTCCACTTCGAAATTTATTTTTACCATTTTGTTACATTCTTTAGACGTGTTGCGGCTGCGGTTTAGCAACGGACATGAAGACAACTTGAACAAAAATGTTTGCCAGGCGCAAAGCGATCAAAATCAAAATGAAATTATGTCCGGTGCACATACAACGACATATTACATTGATGACACATTTGGGGGATCCAGAACACAGCTCATTCCTGGAGAAGCCTATTTATACGAAGATAATGCCACAACAAGACGAATTATGAAGTTGAAAAATATATTTCTTCGCATTGCACCTGCCATTTATTTCTTCTTGATGTGTGCTAGCTTTTTGATTTGGGTACTGGTTGTTTTCGTATCAGAAAACCCAACGAAATAAAACAGACTTAACTGAAAAGTAAGCGAAAGTTCATGAAGTGGTACGCATTTAACTGTTATACTTTATTTATTTTTATCGATGGAATGTAAGAATTTAAAAATTGTTTATTTTTGCTCAACGAGGAATGCAACATTTTTGCACGTGAGGTTTACTAATACTTATACAGCCATTATCCCACTTCACTGATTTCCAACCATCCGGACAACTTTGCCAGACGCACATACCGTTGCCTTTCCCCAATTCATGACAGTCGTAGTAACGCTCCTTTCGTTTTTGAGAAACTAAAACATTTAAAAAAAATTAACACAGTAGTAAATGTGCTTAATAATAAAACTAATAATATCAACTTTAGTTTCAAGGCAAAGTCTTACTCGTTTCCATTGCCAGATTTACTGCCAAAATACAGATGAAAAATGTTGAAAGTTATTAAACAAAAGTAACATTATAGTATGATTTTTAGGAGCAGCGATGCAACTGAGAGTCAAACGAATAATTCATGTTCCTTCAATAATTTTTCTTTGAAAAGTTCAGCTTACAAATACGGACGACAGGAAGTGGTTACAGATAAATTTTGAGGATTCATTTGCTGTAAATACTGACGACGTACTGATAATACGTCATTGGTTTGAGGTTTATTCCTCACATATGTATTTCATTCTATTTGCGTAGGTCAGCAAATTGTACTTTGGTTTCTTTTCTTGCTATTAAAAAAATTAGATTTAACTTGAAACTTCGAGAATTTAAGCGTAGACACAATTTTACTACAGTTGGGTTTGTTTTAATTCTGGGGATAAAACTTGTGTCAGCTACATAAATATTGTCCATAATCTTAAGAAAATGTACGCCAAAACAGAAATAGTGCACGTAAAGTAAAATGAAGGAAGTGAAAGCAAACTTTATGTAGTTTTTTCGTTTAACTACCAGTTGGTTTCTGTAAGCGTCTATTGAAATAGACACGACCAAAAAACAACGCCCATCTTGTGTGAAGTCTCAATAATTTGTAGTAGCGTTGGGTTAACATAACTCCTGTTTAATCTATAATCAGTAAAGTGTATTAGAGTATAGTGGTGTTTTTATTTTTATGTATATGCTTTTTTTAATATAAAGTCGAAATTTACGTAGCTTAAAAAGGGAACAACAGCCAGATATGATTGGAGCTTTGTATTCGGAGCGAATGTCTGAAAACAACTGTGCTCGAACTCGCACAGAAATTGTATACCTTCACAAAAATTACGAGTAGCTGACAATATCGGACCATTGCTGTTGTTTAAAGAAGTTTCTGTTTTACAGAAGGGTTGACAATTTCTAAAATTGGATTTTGCACCAACGAGTTAAGTAAGTCGAGAATAGAAAAACATTAGTGCTTGAATTTAAAGGATGTTTTATTTTTAAAACAGTATTATTTTCATATAATCCATATGTAATAAAAACCAATTTAAAACAATATGGTGGAATCCTGCAATGTTTGCTGGGGAAACCCATACCTTCTTGTAATAGTTTTTTTCTGTTTTGAGCTTTGGACTGATGTCAGTCTATAATAAAATTTTAAATAGCAAAAAATAATTTTTAACTTTACATGACAATTTTAAAACGACATGTATATAAGCTTTGGAAATATTTGCTTGCTATTCATTATTGACATAATGGTTTCTTTGATTTTTTCCATGTTAAATTTAATTATCAAAGCTTGGTTCTAGTGAATTTACAAACCAAGAACTTCCGACTTAATTACTATTTTTAAGGTAATAGCCAAATGTGTGAATTTCAACACCTTTGCTCACATGCGAATATTTTTCAGAACATATTGCAATGAAAAGATAACTTTTGGCTATCAGCTTTTAAAGTATTGAGTTATTTTGCAAAACATGTCAATTTAGTTTATTTTTCCATACATTAGTTTGCTTTGTGAATAACCTTGAATCTGAAACTCAACATTCCTTTGTGGATACTACAAACTATTGATTTTTCGTGAACAAATTATGCGTTCACACGCTCAATTTATTTCTCCAAAAGTTGGAATTGGGCTTTCTAATATTATATGTTTTTGTAGCACATGCGAACAAAAGTAACAGTTTTTTGGGGTATTGTGAACTGTTTTCAATTCACAATTTGGTAGGTGATGAATGATTATTAGTCTAATGGGTCACATGGAGACGAATAATTGTGATAATATCGATAAATTATTCATTGGATGACATTTATCAAGCTTTTAAACCCACCATTCTTCCCACATTTAAAAAGTTATGAAAGTAGCTTTCACATTACGTTATTTCAACACCATTCCGATCACAATGAACATTAAATTGTTTGTATTACTTAATCTCTTCATTATAACTTCGTCAACCAACGACGCTCCTGAAGGCCAACGTCTAATCAAGCTAAATCCAAACGAGCCAGCGAAATGGATGACGAATGAGGAAGTGATTCAACTCCGTCGTAATTCTGGAGCCAGGATTGTTAATCTCATTGATGTAACAGACAGCGGCGACGTAAAACTAGCTTCAAAAATACGCATCGAATACAATTATCCTAATCGTTCCCTCCAACACACCGTGGTTCGCAAGCTTTTTTCCCACATTCAAAAAGATCGACTGAAAGAAATCGTCCAAAAACTGAGCTCTTTTACAACCGTCACGCCCAATCCGCTCCGTCCAGACGAAGCGGAAGGCTGCTGGAAACTGAGATCAGGTCATTCTGGCTGCTTACAGTGGAGACTCCGGTTTACTTGAAAAAATTGGCTCTTCAACTGGGTTGTACATCAACATAATTTACTGGTTAGACTGGAAGGCCATGATTCAATCTGAAGGATGAGATTATCATTCTTGGCGCTCATTACGACAGTCGTGCCGGTCCAGATGGTCAAGGTAGAGCTCCAGGGGCGGATGACAATGCAAGCGGTTGTGCCGTCCTCTTGGAGGTATTGCGTCTGATTACCCAATTTGGAATCAAGTTCAAGCACAGCGTGGAGCTCCATTGGTACACCGCAAAGGAGTCGAGCAGCCTGCCACTTGGCTCTTGGAATGTGGCAACAAAATACAGAGATGAAAAGAAAGTGAAGGTGAAAGGAATGCTCAATTTGGACTCCATCGGATTCCAGTCACCATCATTTGGAAAAGCTATTGGGGTGGTGGACAGCTTTAATTGGAACGGGTTGTGGTGGTGCCCTTCTCTTACAGCTTTTGTGAAGATGTTGATCAAGGAGTATGTCCAAAACGAGTACGTGATTAGAAATGTGGACTGTAACCGTACAGACTGGTGTGTTTCTGATAATTTCTTCTGGCATGAGAAGGGCTATCCTTGGGCGTTTGTCACGGAAGTTGAGTTGACCGTGAGTTTCATTTTTGAAATGCATTATTATTTCCTCCACGTTAATTATATTGAATATGAAATGTTTTAATTAGTTTTTTGTTGTGGTTGCAGCCTCACCGCAATTCAGAGCAGGATACTTTGGAGACCGTTAACTTTGAGCAGGTCAATGAATTCGCAAAACTGGCGTTGGCATTCGTGATTGAGTTGGGAGAGCTCTCCGAAATACCTGAGATACCTGATACTACGACGGCTTTGTCATCTTCCGAACAGCCACATGTTGGATGTGCTCACGTGGTGATATGCAACATCATCCTGCTAACTGTGACGTCAAGGATTTCTCAGTAGTTTAGAAATAACAACGTTTAAAACACCCATAAATCCCAAAGTTCTAACTCTTTGTTAACCGAAATATTAATAATTAATAAGTTTGAAGGAGAAGTTGTCCAGATGAAGTTTTTACTTTATTTACTGAAATCTTTTGTCACGATGTTTATTCATCCGATTTTAAATGAATAATTTATATATTTCTTTATCCTTCCAGTTATCGTTCCAGACAAAACAAATAATGCGTTACCTTATTTCAGTTTTATTCAGTGTTCATTATATTACCTTAAACATCGGTAGTTTTTTTGTAAATTATCATGTTTACGTATAGAACTTAAATGCCATTTTATGATAAATTAGATGATGTTTATACAATGATATAACAATTAATCGAAAAGTTTTTAACTGAAGTAGAAATGTACAATGTTTCATCTTTTTCAATGTGAAAATTCATAATTATAATTATGAACTCATGGCTTTAGTCACTTTTTGTCTTTTAAGGAATGCAGCAACGTTGTACTTGTTTTCCAATAGATATGCAACCATTGTCCCACTTTATTTTTTTCCAACCATCTGGACACCTTTGCCAGGCACAGAAGCCTTTACCTTCTGCGAAGTTATGACAGTCATAATAACGTTCCTTTTGCCTTTGAGAAACTGAAAAGGTGTAAAATTCCGACCTGTAATTTTTATATTCGTAAAGCCAAGTGTAGAATTATAGTATATTATTACACATTTTTACCTGTTTCCATTGTCAGATTTATTGCCAAAATGAATATGCAATATGTCGACAAGTTCCTCAACAAAAGTATCATTGTACAACGTATTATAATTACTAACTGACGCTTCAATAATTTTGCTTCTGAATGTTCAGCTTGCAAATACAACACCGAATGTAACGGAAGGAAGGGATGACAATCATTTGTGGCGTATTTCTACTTTATGAATGGTGACGACGTTGGTTTTGAGGTTACCAATATCATCATCACATGCACGGAATTCCATTTCGACTTGATGAAGGTTTCTTTTCTTGTTTTATGTCAATATCACTCAAATTCACAATACATCCTTCAAATTAACTTTAAACTTTTAATGCATTTTTTTACATTTCAGTGGATTGAATTTTATCAGCTGCATTACTAAAACACATATACAATGTTTCCATTTCCATGTTAACTCGATAGTTGAAAATGGGAATCGCTAAACGCAAAATTTTATATTATTTTTTTTGAATCAGATTTAAATTTTCATTTAGACGATGTTTCACATCAATAGATTCATTTATCCAAAACCTTTATCCCCTTTTATTTGTGAATACAACAATTTTGACGCGTTTCTCCAACAAATACGCAGCCGTAATCCCAAAACACTAGTTTCCAGCTCGAAGGACAGCTTCCCCAAACACAAAAGGCTCCTCGTTGATCTCCAAAAGCGTGGCAGCTTAAAAATCTATTCTTTGAGTGAACTACAGTGAAATTTGGGACATTGATATCAGACGGCATTCTTGCTAATAAAATAAAATGTGATACAAATACAATTGCTTAACTTCACCTGCTTCCAATACAAGAATTCCCGTAAATATACAAATCAGAAATTTATAGGAAGTGTTTAAGTTTTGGAACTCGACCCACATTATATCAGCTACCTTTTTAGTTTAGTGTTCTATCGTCCGCTTTTCAGACGAACGTTTCAGTTATACAGACTGGAGGTTAGTGACAAGGACATAGACGAACAATTCATATTTACGAGCAAAACTGCAGTGCAACAACTGCATTTATTTAAGTAGGTAGGTACTGTCTCGGCGTCACAACATGTGTGCATAATGCATGAATTAACTTATTTGCAAATGTGAATGATTGTATGTACATCCTGTTAGCAGGCAATGAACCGTTCAGTTCTTTCACTTTTGCAAAATGGCATGAAGATACAAATTATGTATTATTAAATTTCATACTATTATATTTTTATTTGATGAAAATTTAAATCTTGTAAAAACATTATTATCTACATTGCATGCTTTTCATACGTAATTCGGCTACAATCAGAGTTCCGTAAATATACTTACATTTAACGAACGTTTTACAACGAGTAACTTAAAAACATGAAATCTTTCAAGACATTTTATAGAATCTAAATTACGAAGCGTCACAAATACCATGGAATTCATCCTTCAATGCATTGTAATATTTGAAGTAAGAATAAAATATGTAACATAAAAACCCCAATTAGTACCTATTTAAAATACAGGCTGCTGCAATTGACTGCAACTCCAGTAAAAACAAACTCCTAAATATGAGTGCATTCTCTCGAAACTTTGAAATACACTTTCTATGAAAAAGCATTTCATAGCGAGCTAAATAAGCACAATGCGTGGCATTGAAGAATAAACTATTTTTAACGTTCTTCCACGCGTTTTCTTTCACATGAGAGTAGACACTTTAAAAATGTAATAAAGGTATGTTTTGTATTTGAATAGTTCAAGGTACACGGGACATTTGGGTCTGGTAGCTTTTACCTTTTATGAGTTAACGCTTGTTTTAGGATTTGCGTTGCTAACCCAAGTCCTCTTTTAAAAGGTTCTTGTAAGTTTTTGGAAAAACATTTATAATTAAAGAGATGTAGAATTCAATTATGTATGATATGCTCATCTTTCCATTGTGAAGGGAGTGTAGCTTGTACACCCCGGACTCTCATTGTTGGAGTTTTTTTCCATTCTGAAAAATGCATGTATTTGGGAAACGTCAATTGCCAATTCTGGAGCATAATGTTTGACCATGCTGCAGAACTGGCATTGGAAGTTTCCATGCACTTTCTTATGCAGGTCAAGCAACTCTTCACATCCAAATCTTTTGTGACATGAGTTCTTCCCGCAAAATATGGCTTTTAGTGTTTCTGCTGGTTTCCATATATTATGGATGGATTATTGGATACATTATGCATTCGTTTCTTGTGTAGATGAAGCTGCTTCGTTTTCAAAAAATATGCTAGACATTCTTTGCACGTTTTCAATGATTTTGGATGCACTTCAGCAGTGTTGTGATGTCGAAGGAAATGTCGTTTTTTGCTATGTTCACATGACAGTGGAAGTTGACAAATTGAACAGAGTTCAGTACCCAACCTCAACCGTAAATGCACGATGGGATGGTGTCGTGTATACTTTCTCTTGAGTCGGAACAGAATCTGCATCTTGGGCAGTTAATTTTTTCACAAGTCAATTTCTTTTTAGTGTCAGGTTTCCGGTGAACCATTTCATGAAGAGTGAGATCCGGAGCATAGCCCTTACCCACGCGCAAAAAAGCTTCCATGCTTCCAGGGCATATCTACAAAAAAGCTTCCATGCAGTTTTGGAGTCCAGGTCCTTTTCAGGGACGAGAGCTTTTTTGCATATCCATATCGATTCCATATCACAAGCAACGTTCTTTTCTCGTTTAACAAATGGATGTGACTTCTGATGCGAATTTAACTGAGCCAGTTGGAGAAAAAAAGCCGGACATTGGTTGCAAGTATAAACTGACTCAAGATCATTTTCATCACCATGACATCTGGTTATGGGGCTTTTCAAATCCCCTCGTCCACTTGTCCAAACCTTGCAGGTTGGACCGTCACACGTTGTGGTAGACTCAGGCGATGTTTAAAAAATGAGAAATGTAATGCGCCTTCAAAAATGTTGAGTATTTGCAACGTGCACAACTTTGTAAAAAATTTCTCTTTTTCCTGGCTTTCACTTCTGTTTTTATGTCTTTGGCATAACACGTCCAGTTTTCAATTGTAAGTTGACCGGATTACTAAGACATTTCTCCTGATGTGAAACTAGAGTCGATGTTCCACACTTTTTGCCACAGAATGAGCAGGAAAAGTTACCAGTAGTAGTTCCAACGGACGTTTTACTTCTTCATTTGACATTGCCGTTGATGATTAACAGCTGGGAAACGCTATAGCCGACCTTTCCTAACAACCACTCATAAACAATCATTCATAAACTGCATTAAGGGTTTGTAGTAAGTTTTATGGCTTTATTCGTAAACGTAGTAAGTTTTAAAGTAATTCATTCGTGAAACGTAGTATGATTTAAGGTGCACAAAAGAAATTCAAAATTCATTCAGTAGTAAAAAGGTTGAACACAAGAAATGTATTAAAATTGAAATTGACGCCCTCTGAAACAAATCCAGAAAATAGTGTAATATATTTCACATAAAATTTATGCTAAACGTTAAAAACTTTATCAACTTACGAAAAAAGAGCCATGGCACGACGACGCTTAACAAGTTCAGCATTTGCAGCTGCGAACCTCTCCTCATAGAAAGTCCCACTCTTCTTTTTGAGCCAATCCGCCTTGCCTCTCCGAAACTGAGAAGCGTAGAAACACTTTTCCATGAAGAACTCCACGTCCTCCTTCGTTAGTTCTTTCTTAGGAATCTGGTACTATAAATATAGAATAAATATAGAGAATAAAGGAACCTATCAGTACATTTCTAAATGTAAGTACTCCATCATGCATATCGACGGCCGGCGAAGAAACGGCTTTATCTCTTTTTTGGTTCCATAAGAAACGGCTTTATGTCCATTTTTTTACAAATAGAGATTTTGATGCAGAAATATTAAGCATAACATTCTGTACATTTTGGTACCAAGTACGAAGGGTTTAACTTTACCTATGCCCACAAACAAACGCCAAGACGGCAATGGTTTATGGATGTCACATTTTTAGTTATAGAGAGTTCATTGTTATATTATATTTTGCAAATGGAATTAATTAAAAATTCATCGATTCCCGGAAAGGAAAAGCTTTTGTAAACTTCTCAGTCAATCATTGCAAACATCGTGGAGTTTCTGGCGAAAATATTCCATCAAGAATCAGGATGATTTAGAAGGATGTAAAATAGACTTTTAGTTATTTGGGGTTATTAAAGAATATTGATTTCGAGATAAAGCCGTTTCTTATGGAACCAAAAAAGAGATAAAGCCGTTTCTTATAGAACCAAAAAAGAGATAAAGCCGTTTCTTCGCCGGCCGTCGATATGTAGTTGTGAAAAATGAAACGCAATGTAATATCTTTAAAAGCATGAAAACATTATTACCTCGAGATATCGAAGATCCCACCTGGCCCATTGATAGAGTTGTGCCAGTCCAACAAACCCATTTATGATATCATTACGATATCTGGCAACCAGCTCCTCCATCCTGTAATGCATTTGATCGCAACTAGGTTCCATCTAATAAAGGAGTGCAATTGGTAAAATATTAAAAGGAAAGTTTGAAAAGACAGAAAAGTGAAACTGTTAATTTAATAATTGAAATGAAAAAATGAGAGTCAGTAATTGATTGAGGTTGGAGAAAAGTATTTTATAATAATCTCCCCACCTTGATTACAAATATTGGAGATTTAAGTTGGAAAAATAAAAAGTTGGTGTGAAGGAGGATGTTGTTCCTTCTTGATTTGGTGGTAATGTGTGTATGGTACTCCTGAAAAATGGCTTGGTAAAACGGACAAAAGTTTCTCCCACCCAAGGGAGAGGTGAGACTCATTGTTGTATGCACAAACTTGTGCACACAACAATGAGCTAGTGGATGGGGATGGGAAGTTTGTTGTGTACTTTAAACAACAAGGTTTGTTTATGTTTTCATGAGCAGCTGGGCAGCGCTGCCTGCCACGTTGCCCATTTGTAAGGGTAGATTGGCGACGACATGCAAACAGGATCTCACGGACAAGTGTTATATAATTAAATGAATTAATATAATTGTTCGGCATCTCAATTTACCCCTAAAAACTCATTTTCAGTCACATTACGTGAATTTTCATTTTTTGAAATTTCGCGCGCCTAAAACTTGCGTGTTTTCAAATTTAACTCAAACTATTGCAACCCTTCGATTTTTTCATGTCCAACTACCCTAAAAACTCATTTTCAGCCAAATTGGGTGAATTTTCCTTTTTACGAGCACACAATTTTATAAATGTTTTAATTAATTTTTACAAATTAATAAATCAGAATTTGATGGCGCATCAGTCCTTTGCGTGCATATCCAACCTCTCACATAAATATTAAGGTCAATAGGATTTTTAAAATAATTCATCAAATTTGCCTGTCGATTTAAAAAAGATTCCGTCAATTTAACTTTATTTCACATGTCCATCCCTCAGAATCATCAAAATTGGGGTAAGTCGGCTTGGGCGGATTACATGTTAAACCACCATTTGTCGTATGCCACTTTTGCTTTGTTGGCGTGGTTTTCAACTATACAGCCTCGTACCATTGTGGTAAATGAGGAGATGAGTATCTGCTGCAAATTTTATAGGGGACGACTATATCCAGCAGATAATGTAAGCAAAGCAAAGTAAGATTGCCACGCTCAGTATGTAAATGAAATTATACGTTTAAGCTCAATATCAAATGAATATTAGACATCAATATTTTTAATTCAACATTTCAGTTAATAAATATGATCAATATAGTGAGGTATAAAAAAAATTTCATGAAAATAGCTATTTCCACAAACGACGAGGAAGCTTTTGACCTTTTTTAGACACCCGGGTATTTATAACCTTGCATATTTGTGGGCGATCATTGGCATTATGCCTTTTGTTTTTATGGTTTCTCAAGTTATGACCATGCGCATACTCCTCCCCACAATATTCACATATGAACACCTTTTCGTTGGTATGCGTTCGGAGGTGACCAAACAGACTCTCCTCAGAGTAACACTTTTTCCCACAAAACAAACAAGAAAACTTCCAACTGGCTGGACCACTGTGAAACAACTTGTGAACCTGAAGATACACTGGAGCTTTAAAGATCTTTCCACACTCTTCACAAACATAACGTTTTGATTCCGTTTTCTTTGATGGAGTTCTGGCTGAATGTAATTTCATGTGTTGTTTTAAAGCAGTTATTCCTAAACATTTCTTTCCACAAACATGACAAACCATGGGGCTGAAGACGCCGTTAGGATTGTGAATTAGGTGCTTGTGCCATTCCAACTCAGCATTCGTTTCATACCTTTTGTCGCAGTTTGGAACGATGCAAACAAACGTAAATTCTGATTCTTTCTTTTTGTGCTTGTTTCTCCTGTGTTGACGCAGCACCTGAGGATCCCTACACTTTTTCCACAATCAACACACTTCAAAGGATCCTCTCCGTGCATTTTTTTCTTGTGGTTAACTAACGAGATCGCCTTTTGGAAATACGCTGGACATTGCTCACACCTGGCAATATCCTCCTCTCGCATTCCCTCCGTGTTGTGCAACTTCTCAACATGATCTCGTAGGCTGTTTTGGTTCCAGTGTTTTTCTCTGCAAATTTGACATGTGACACCTTCCAACGGCAATTCCAAATGGGTTTCCAGAAAATGAGTTACAAGCTGAAATTTGCCATACAGTGTGGAAGTACACCTTGAGCAGTTAAAAAACTCTGCACTACCTTTTCTTTTACTGGATGATGAAGGCAAGTGAGTTATCTCATGCAAAGCCAAGTTGGGAGCATAAGATTCCACAGCGGGGCAAAATGAACATGTAAATTTTCCATGAAGCTTTTGATGATTTTTCAGGTCTTCAGTGAGCTCAAAGCTTTCTGCAGCCTTCTTGCTCACAATACTTTAGGCTACGCCTTGCAAACTTAACGGGACGGTGAGTATTGGTGGACAAATGAAAATTCTTGACATGCTTATCCAATGTGAACGTTTCAAGAAATGGCGGGAGCACTTGTCACATTTTTGGATTGATGATGGGTCAACGTTTTTCCTGTCGTGGAATCTTTTGTAGTGAGCTTTAAAGGATGCCTTTGTCAACAAAATTTTGCATTGCGGACAAATGACGCGTTGAGCAGGCAAATCTAAATGGCTTTTTAAGAAATGGTCCACATAAAATTGTTTAATTTTGGCAGGGTATTTACAGCGTGCACAGTTATACACTTTATTTTTTCCATTCCGTCTTTTTGAGAATGAGCAAGCTCGTGAATTGCCAATTTCGGAGCATAATGTTTGACCACGCTGCAGAACTGGCATTGGAAATTTCCATGCATTTTCATATGAAGGTCAATCAACTCTTCACACTCAAATCTTTGACGACAATGGCTCTCCTTGCAAACAAATGGCTTCTCTGATTCCGTGTGGGTTTTTACAGGTTCTGATTCCGATCCTGATGACTCATCACTGGATCGTCGATTGTGCATCCTTTTTTTGTGTAGATGAAGCTGCTTCGTTTTCAAAAAATATGCTGGACATTCTTTGCACTTTTTCACTGATTTGGGATCCACATTTTTAGTGTTGTGATGCCCAAGAAAATGTTGTTTCTTGCTCTGTTCATGGGAGAGTGGAACTTGACAAATTGAACAGAGCTCCGTACCCAACCTCAACCGTAAATGCCTGATAGCATGGTGTCGTGTATACTTTCTTTTGGAGTCGGAATAGAAGTTGCATCTCGCACAACCATATTGTCCACTTGCCGAATTCTTATCAGAGCCAGGTGGCCGGTGAATCAATTCATGAACAGCTAGGTTTGGCGCATAACTTTCTACAGTTGAAGCAGAACTTGCAGGGAAAGTTTCCATGTAGCCTTTTGTGAGCTTCGAGTTCCTCCTCTGTGACAAAGGCTTTCTTGCAAGAGATCACATCACACACGCAAGTTCTCTCTTGTTTCACAGATGGGTGTATTTTCTGATGTATATTTAACTGAGATTTTTGAAGAAAATAAGCTGGACAGTTGTTGCAAGTATAGACTGACTCAAGATCATTTTCGTCACCATGACATCTGGTTATGTGGCTTTTCAAAGCCCATCCTCTACTTGTCCAAAGCTTACAGATTGGACACATCACACGTTGTGGGAGATTCATGTGAATGTTAAAAAAATGGGAAATGTAATTAGCCTTCTTAAATGTTGAGTACTTGCAACGTGCACAACTGTGTAAAAATTTTCCTTCTTTTTTTCCTTGCTTTTCCTTCAGTTTTTATGTTTTTTGCATGTTCTCTTTCATGAAGCGCTAAATCTGGGGCGTAGTCCTCTACCTCGTCGCAGAAAGCACAGGGAAAATTCCCGTGAAGTTTTTTGGTTATCAAGTTCTTCCTTGAAGTTGAAACTCTCGGTGCATGAGTCAATATCACATGTGTGTTTTTGCAAAGAGACACGTATGTTTTGACGTTTCGTCATTAATTGTACATTGGCTGGATTACTAAGGCATTTCTTCTGATGCGAAACTAGGGTCGATGCTCTACACACTTTGCTACAGAATGAGCAATAAATATCATCTTCAAGAGTGTACTCACAATTGGAGGAGTTTGAACTGGACGATGTTTCGTCACTTGAACATGAATTCCACTCATTATCAGTAGAAGTTGCTGGGACGTCATCATCACTCTCACATTCACTTTTAACCTCAGACAAGCTTCGTTTTCTTCTACTTCTCAGGGGTCGCAGTACCCCAATGTTTTCTAAATTGCTTTTAATTTCTAGTGACGAGCTTGCTTCAGTCTGATTTGATGAAATTGGAGAATTGTTGACTTGCTTATTAGCAGGAATCCGACTTTCTTTTTTGTTGATTTTGTAAGAAATTTCTTTCTCATCCGTAAATGAGTAAAAGCCTTCCGATGCTTGAGTAGATGCTGATAACTGGTGAACTTTCTGGAATTGCAGCAGTGGCATGTAAAATGTTTCTGAATCTGATTGCGGCGTTTGAGTTTACGGAGTTTTAAAGAATGCTTGTAATTTTTGACTGGTTGTTGCAGCTTTGACTTGGTTCAAGAGATCTCTTGCTCCTCGGACGCACTGAAATTTGATTACGGATAAATAAAGAGTTAATACTACTATTAAAGTCTTTTAATATGAGCAGACAAAATGTTTCACAATATTTATATTTCTCAAACCCTATTTCGAACAACGGCATTTCAGGGTTCTCTGAAGCTACTAGAATTCCACATTCGACTTCAGAACTCCCGAAGACAGGTTGAGGGGATGCTGATTGTGAAAATTCACATTGATGAGAACCAATCTCTCCGAAATTATTTAAAAACTCATCCATATCTTTATCAATGTCAAGTTCTCTTGGCTTCTCGAACCCGTGCGAGAGCAACAAGAGAGCCGCAAATGTGGAAATCCATCCTAGTTGCAAATGGAATGACTCTTCACTGCTGACATCATCAACAGCTACTTTTGGAGCATAATTGAGGTTTTCATAAAAATCGTGAGTCTTAAAAGCTTCACTGGGTCGTTTTCGGTGGAGTAGAATCTTTGGAAAACTGTTGGCGTCATGAAGTTTGTCTGTGTGCATTCAAACAAACTCATAAGTACTAATAAATATCATAGAATATAAATTAAAAAGCTATATTAACCATATGCATTTACTTACGTTTTCTTTTCAAATTTTTTCTGAATCTTGAAGTAAGTTTAAAGAGTCCATTTTCCTCATCAGCACCCGCATTGCCAACATTAAAACTCGCTTGGAAAGCTAGTCTTCTCGAACGCACTTTATCT
>LJIJ01001832.1:0-35487 GCA_001718145.1 Orchesella cincta
CGCAGGAGGGTCAACACTGGTTTGCAAACAACACACAATGGCTTACCTCATGGGCAGCATTCCGAGGTCAATTCAAATTTCGTTTTGATGACTTTATGGAACAAGACAAACGGGAGAAATACCTCCACAACACCAGACAAGGACTCGACGACCCCACAGAAGAGTTTATCTACGCAACACTGGAACTGGCAAGGAATGTTTATCCATTAAAATCGGAAACGGAACTTGTCAGACATGTCCAGAGAGCTCTTTACCCTAGATTGGCTACAGCAGTTGGACCAAACATGCATCAAACAGTCCAACAACTTATTTCAGCCTGCTCGGTTGTGACGGAAAGCTTGGTTGCTGAAGACAAAGTAAACAGAAGGAAGATAGAAGTCCCCTTCATGACAAGAACGGAGAAACAGATCAAATCAAGACCACCGTCAGTCGAGAAAGCAAAGATTAGTGAGGAACCGGGCACGAGTAACGCAATTTTTGAGAATTCATACTTCAGAGGTCGTGGCCGTCAACGCGGACGGAAACGAACCAACTGGAATAATTGGGAAGATGATAATCAACAGCAAAAGGAAGATAGAAAAGAAACAGAATCAACAACAGACAAGAAATCAAGTAAACAAGAGAAACGGGCTACCAATAGGAAGCCACCAAAGAATCCATCTTCCAAAGACGAACCCGTCATTTGCCAAAAATGTGGAGGGAAGAACCATCTGGCAAAATTTTGCACAGCAGACGACGGTTATATACTATGTACCAAGGCGAACAAACGTCTTCGGGGAGTCAGAGTTCGGAAAACTAAAGGGGGAGGATACGTTTCCAATCCCAACGTATCCAGTCCCAAAATCAAAGAAGAGAAATAAATTGGGGATAACCAAGTACAAGACAATAACTCAATCTACAACAAGAGTACTACGGGATAGTATTTGCAACAATTGGCAGTTTGAAGACAAATTTACAAGCAAACCAGGCATCGGAAGCATTAGAACATTGCAGAATCTGATTTACGCAAAGCAAAATTCACAATCAGATGTACAAATAGTACGTCTCCGTCGAGTGACTTTCACAATGAGCATCCCAGGAATCGTAACTGTCGCAGGAAACGGCATAGGCGATCGGCCAATCGTTTTTGCTGGACTTCCTGGATTGAACACCAGACATAGAAGAAGAGAAGGGGCTCAGTTGATAGAATTCGATAATTCGAGCATTGTCTCTAATCCTAGGAGGGGCATTGCCGGAAATACAGTGATGCAGCGATGGCGTACAGACCAGAAATCGTATACTCTCCCTCTGATACGCTTACTGAAGAAATCGGAGAGGATGAGATCCGATGACACATGGTTCTGGCTTACAAAATTGAAAACCCGGATCAACCTAGTGGAGGTGATCCAAATCGGAAGAAAGACTGTTGTTGGGGATGATGTCCAGCTGCAACATAGTGCTTGTGCTGAGAATCATGCGAGAGGAACTGCAGGGGCGGTGAATCGTGGAGATGAAACTATGGAGTTTCAGCTCACCCACAATCTGGCGTCGGCGGGAGGTACCACCGTAAGAAAGCTTCCGAAATGGAAGAACTTTCGCTCAAGACGGCATGCCGCAACATGGTGGAATCAAAGAGGATTCGCACCTAAACGACAGCACAGAACAACAGCAAAGAGTGAAGAAATTAGAAGAAAATTACAAAACGTGAGAGAGAAGAAAGGAATGATAAATTCCAAGTCAGTTACACATTTCCAAGACACAAGTTTAAGTAGAGAACAACCCTATTTCCCAACCACGAGACATGTACATAGAGAGGAATCAAGATAAAACAGTGGTGAAGAAATCCACAGATTTTACAAAAAATTGTAGAATCGGCCGGCTTACTTTGAGAAAGTTAAGTTACGGTAATGTATATACGTTGTGAAGTTACATAACGTCGTTTATTTGTCATTATGCAAAATTAGTATGCAAAATGAGGGTGGCTGAGGAACAGACTGCTGTTCCCACACCTAATTTGTTGATTTCAGGCCAGAAGGGCACGGAAATATTGAGTCCTAAACCCAGAATTTGGAGTAGGACGTAGAAAACTTAAGGAAAGAGACTAGGGATGAGCCATGAATGATCGGCGTGTTTAACCTATGTCCAAAAGGCCTTAGACCACAGAAAGCACTTTAGCTTCTAGTTGTGAAAGAAGAAGAAAGTTTAGAGTTTAGTAAGAAGAAAGACAGAAGTAGAGGAAATATTTAAAGTTAGACAATACATTGGGCACAAATTAACAGGTCAGGAGAAAGAATTAGAATTTGACGAAGCAGAAAGTCTAGATTACGAGGTAGAGAGAGAAATGAGCTATTGAGTTTAAGATGCCCTGGGTACTGTTATGTTGCTATTTTTCTTTTGAGCCAAGAACTGAATTAGTAGTAAACCTGAGGGAACCTCACGAGAGCGGAGGCAACCGACGGGAGGCCAATTTAGAGGTGCAGTGTAAGGAGTAGGGACAAAGGCCGTAGTTGAAGTTTGGCGCATGAGCCAAAGCTTAGTAAAAAATTGTGCGGAGATGGCACATGACAGGCTGTAGAGAAGAGATAATGACGTGGCATGTATGTTGGCTGGAGAAGCAGGCAACAAGTAGGGAGTTGTGGTTGTGGAGATTTAGTAGCTGCTCATTCCTTTCGATCTGCTTGAGTGGATCAGACAGTCTGTGAAGGGAACACGGTTGATTATTATTATTATTGTATTTGAGTTGACGTTGTTGACCTATTGTTTTGACCTGTGGAGGAGGAGAAGAATAAAGGACATTGTGTTGATTATTGTGCCTGACATTTTGTGAACTTGCGTGATATTTTGGACATTGTATTTTGGGTGAACTTGAGTCAGCAAAAGGGGCACTGACTCAGGCAACGACTTTAACATCAGACTTTTCCCATTGGGGCTCTATCTCTCCATCGTTAGGGAAGTGTATCCAATCCTTGTGACCTTGCCAGTGCGTGTCCTCTTGGTCCAGTAATTCTGGCTGTGGGGGAAACCTGTGAATATTCTGAGCGTGTCAGAAGAGTAAGTTTGACTGCGAACCATCAGCATTCGGTTATCTATTGCGTGACGTATTGACTAAACGGGCATTAGGGGTACAAAGGGGTCATGTGCATTTGATCGCTGGTAGTCCCCCTTACCCTGATAATAGCCCTTCTACTTCTTTACATGATCGTATTGTGGGGACAATTATTTAACGAGGAGGTATCGTTAAACTGGTCACCACCTTGCAAAGCCTTTTATTTGCATTGTGAGGTTCCACTTTTTGCTTCATAAAATGGATTCTTTGCAGAAAACGAGAGCATTTTATCGAGTTACCAAATTTGTTTCTTCGTTTCGAAATCGTTCATCAGAAAGGTATCCCAGAAACGTATTTAAACATAGCAAATCCAATGTACAATTTAATGTTAACTGATTTTTTGAGCAGATATCAAGGATTCAAACGTCACCAGCACTGGAAAGGTGGCTCAACTCCTCAAATTTATCTGTTTAATTGGGCTCACAGCTCCCACACTGGTAACAATCTCATATTCAGGTATGATGTGGATCATGCGCTGCAACTCAATTACATTCGGTTCATTCACAATTCCGGAATGTTATAAACCCGAATTGGCATCAAAGGCAGAGTTGTGGACAATCACAGCAAGAATACAACTCGCGATTTACTGTTTGCTTGGTTTTTGGTTAGTTATTGACTCGGTTGGAAACTTAACGATTTTTATTATTTGCTTCTCTTTACTCCCCGCGTATTGTATGCAGCGCTACGAGCAATATATCAAGTCCCTTTTGGAATCACCCAAAGCAAATTCTAAAGAGCCGTTGATTTATTTTAGGCAAATTAAGATTCTAAACCGTTACTACAATTTGGCACAGCAAGATCATCTTATAGTTGCGGTACTATTTTTTATATTGAGCTGTATCATTATAAGTTTTTACACGATTCTTTCTTTGGGAGTACAAATTAGTTTGCCAGAAATGGGAATGTACGGAACGGGTGGGTTTGATGGCACTTTACTGCTTTGGCTGTACACAACTTTGCTAGGTCGACTTTACTCAGAGTCTAGGAGGAACATTGTGAAGGTAAGAGCAAAGTTTTTATTGAAGACAACCGTTGCAAAAGACAGGAAATGGGGTGAAAGGTTCATGAGCTCACTGTCTCCCCAAAAGTGTTATATTGGTTACAATAATTTTGTTGACGAACTCACGACTCTGAATTTGTTGTGTTTTTGCATTGATCAAATTGTCAGCTTGCGTTTGTTGCAGTAGTAACATTTGGTTTCAGTTACTTTTTAATTTGAATTGTTTTTAATGTCAACAATTGTAAATGTTTGGGGGAAAAATCTTCTATGATAAAATAGCAAAAGAAGATGGGAAACAAGAATATTTAACTGCAATGTGAATTTATTAATAATGTTCAGTACTTTTATGTTACACAATTGTCACGGGTATATTTTTTGAAACGCTTCCTTCCGAATACAGTTATTTGGCAATAACTTATAGTAATATCACAAACGTTTTATAAGAAATTAATGAAAATTGACGTGAATCTGAAATATCTTATGTTTACAATATATATATATATAAATTGTTAGTTAAGCTCTATAAAAGCAATACTACGGCGGGGTTCAAAAATTAATTATTAACATAATTCCCATTCACTTCATAATTTTTTATCGTATTCATTTAAAAATGCTGGCGCAATAAATGTGTAGCATATTGAACAGGCGTGACGAATATTTTGTAAAAAATTTAAAAAATTTAATGAATGCTCGCTGCTTGCAATGCTAACTTTATTGAGCTTTTTAAACAACATTAAATTGTTTTCGTAATTATGTAGCCTCAGTGTAATACATTTATAAATAATACAATATTTGGTGAATTCATGAAATAACATTACATTCTCCTATCTAAATCAAAACTATTTGAATAAATACCAATTCCAGTTTCAAAAGACTACAGCAAAGTACATTATAATATTAGTATTTACTCAATATATAACATTAAATGAAAAATGGTCAAAATATAAAATTACGTTTTCAAACATACACAAAAATAACAACTAGTCGTCAAGATGTTCTTCACACAGTTTTTTCACAAAATGCATAAATTAAAATGCATATTAAAGAAACTATTTCATCAAAAGCAGACTGACAATTTTATCAATGCAAAAACTAAACAAATTTAAAGGGGTGAGCTCATCAATAAAATTATTGTAGCCTATGTAGCATTTAAGTGGGGCAATTGATCTAGAGTAGCGTTCAACCCATCTTCGTTGCTTTGTCACGGTAAAATTTGTCTGTAACATCGTTCTTATACTATAAATGTTCTTCCTGGACTCTGAGTAAAGCTGACCTAACATAGTTGTGTATAATGCAAGACCAAAAACCGAATTAAATGCTATGATCACAAACAAGGTGAGCTCAGGTAGAGAAATTTGTACTCCCAAAGTAATAATTGTGTAGTAGCTTATTATCATGCAACTCATAAGAGAGAAAAAGACAATACACAACAGTTTATCTTGCTGTGCTAAATTGTAGTAACGATTCAAAATCTGAACTTGTCTGTAGTCAATCAATCGTTCACGGAAATTTTTAGGATTGGTTACTATTAACGATTTTAAGTATTGCTCATACCGCCGTAAACAATATGCTGGGAGTAGCGATAAACAGACTCCGAAACTAACGTAGCTTCCAAACGCATCGATAACTAGCCAAAAACCAGTTAAACAGTAAGTCACTAGTTGTAATATTCCAGTAAAGCTCCATGACTCGATTTCCTTTCCCAATTCCGCGAGTTTATAACATTCTGGTATGGAAAAATATCCAAATGTAATGGAGTTACATCGCATCATTCCCATTAGAGCAGTGTATGCTGTTGTACACGATACTGGGGCAAGGATCAAACACAGGATGAAAACTTTGAGAACCCGAACCTCAGTTCGATTGTTGGTTACGTTTGAACCTTTGAAAGCTGCAAGAAAACTGTTTGTAAAAACTGTACATGAGAATTAGCATTGTTTTATCAAGTATTTGACTTACCTTTTTGATGACGCGTCTCAAAACGGATACACAAATTTATTAGCTCAATAAAGCAGCCGCGATTTTTGCAAACAATCCATTTGGTGAAACAATATGTGGGAAAAATTGTTGAGAATAGGAAACTTTCTAATGAAATGACCAGCTCAACAGTTGTTCCTTCGTTGAGTAGCTGAGCCCAAAGAATGACTGCGTAGAAGACGCAAAGTTTTATTTTAATCCTTTCATGCCTAATTGCTTTGACGCTGCTTGGAATCAGTGTTTGAAAATCTGAAAACGTGAATGGACATGTGCCATAAAAATTTTGGGCGGTGAAGAAAACTTTTACGTAACTTATTAAGTTTTCTTGAAGGAACATCGCAGTTTTATCCGTTTTGTGATATGTTTCTGAGCAAATGTTTTAGAACAACCGACTAAAATGTTTTTACAGTCGTCCGTGTAATTGAAAGGAACTGAATTTTCTTGAAGTTTCTCTATTTGAATTTGAATGTTAGTTTTACATAGGAAACAACTGACAGAGGTTTGCTTCAAGCAATAAAGAATGAGAGGAAATGGACTGAATTATTATGTGCCCACAAGGAATTTCTAATGCATTGTTTAACAAGATCCTTGACTTGAGCGTCACGCGCTTATTCTAAATAAATAAATTAAACCCTATATCTGCCGGTTTGTATTGAAACTCGAGAATTTGAGAATTTTGGAACACCATCGGACATCGCTTGGATGCTACACATTCAACAAACCCTTTGCCATAAATTATTTGAGAACTTTTGCCAAATATATAGTCTCCTGTTGTGCTGAAAAGGTTTCTCGTAATTCGGAATTAACCTGCCTAAATATCAACGCGGCCATATCAAGATTCGAGGATAAAAATGACAAGAATGTTCGACAGGTATCTCCAAGTTAGAACGGGAACACATTTTATAATCTCATTGTCACTGTCACTATACATTCCAGATAATATCCCCCGTAATTAAAATCCATTCTCCGCTCATCAAAATGGGTTTCGTATCAATGCTGTATGAAACATTTAACTGGGTTTTGCCTCTACCTGGCGTATCAAAATAACTCATTTGTGTATAAGCTCACATTCTGAACTTTTGGAGGTTGTGCATAGATAAATTCAATTCCAGTTGGAAGTCGGACTAAAGCCGAGACATGCTTTAGTTTATTTTAATACTTCTATGCACATATAAACAGATGCACATACAAATGCAGGATTTTTGGACGAAGAGAACACATTATTTATTTTATGAGAAAAAGGAAGGTCTTCAGAAATTTTATTTATGATATGCCAGATCCTAAGTAAACTTCGCCCACCATAAGTGTTCTTAAGCTAAATCCAATATACATTTGATTTTTTCTAAACACTTCAAGATTGTTGAAAATTTAATTAATCGTTTTTCAAATTGAAGAAATTTAAAGTTGCCATGAAAATCAAAATGACTAAATAACTTATTCGACAATAAGTTGAGAAATTAAAATTGAAATCTGGTTACATACCCTTCAGTGTAATAATGAATTTAGTAGTATTAAGGTATGTTTATTAACGTATAACAAATGCAAAAAGTATAACTCAAAATCTCATATTCTGTCTATGCTACAATCTGTCGTTCAGTAGCATATACAAATTTGTTCTTAATCCCATTTCATTTGTGACATTAGAAATTCCTTTGAACCAACGGTTTTTCAATCTAACCCACTATACGATATCTGGCAAGTAGAATATATTAAAAGCCATCTCAGTCTTTATACACACTCGTTCCTACACAGACTGTAATGTTTTTCCTCGTAACTCTTCTCGTACATGATTAAAAGTCGGGGTTTCAAAACAATTCGTTGACATAGAAAAAAACTTTACTCCGCAGTTTCACTTGGCTAAAATCTCTTCGTCTTTGGTTCCATTCCAAATCGAAAGAACACTTAAACTTGTCAGCAGAAGGTATATATTTTTCAAGTTTAGCTCTTTTAAAGCAGAGTTCTTGGTAATTTCCTAAACCCAACGTTTTTGAAATTCAAAAAATTCATTGTTATTTCGAGAAATTTGAACCTGTCATAAAATCATTGGTATTTACACATACTACAGACGGTTTTTTAAATTTGAAACTTCTCGAATATACGTAATGTCTGCTTTGAAATCTAGCAATAGACCACTCAGACTATTGGGCTTGTTTAATTTATGCGTATTGATTTTATTTTACGCAAGTATTTGCCTCACGTTTTTAACGTGGCAAAGATCGTCTAAACCTAAGTGGAATAAAACTGGGCAGGGCCATTTTATCGATCGTACAAAAATATCATGTAATACCTGCTACACTAAGATTCTAAAAACAACAACTTTTTGTAGTAAAAGAAAGCGTGGGCTATGCTTGCCAACAATCCAAAACTGCGCATTATGTCTACTAAATGTACAAAAATACAAAACATTTACTTTACAGTTTAATAAAACAAAAATACGTCGTAGTTTCAAACAACGTTTGAATTTTCGTCGTTGCACAGTTTTCATTCAAGTAAGAGTTAGATCGAACTATCAACACTTAAAAAACTAGCTGTACCTAGATCCTTTAGCCATTTAGTCATCAAATTGATTGCTGGTCACATATGTACTATAATTTTGAAAACGGCTGACATTTAAACGACAACATCAGTAGAATAGTGTAAAATCAAACTAGATTTGAAATTTCTGAAGGGAAATATTTGTTACCAGGATATTTACACATTTCAACTAGTATTAATTCAAATACTTTAAATATTAACACTTTTTAACACAGTACTAGAAATTTAATAATCAGCTTGATTACCGTATTTTATTCTATTTACAAGCAAACTGGAACCGTTTTTGCTCCTTGTAGACTTAGTGCTTGCTTTTTATTTCATGGGTCAGACATCCCAATCAAATGTTGTCAATTTCGGAAACAATCTGCAAATATTTGAGGAGTGCCTTGTTCACATCGTAACAATTCAAAACGAGGTACAACTTATTTCGAAAATTAATACTTGTAGGGTTTTGCTTTTTATAAATATTTTTAAAGTATTTGTTTGTTTGTTACAGGAAAACGAGAGTTTGTTCATTGTTGAGCCAATGCAATTTCCAGTTGTCCAGTCACGTCATAATTATGAGGTTTATTCGACTTTATTTAATGAAAGTTTAAAAATATACGATTTGAAAAACGGAAGTGGTTTTTTGTTCCGCTCACAGCCACCACCAAAACTAAACTGTTTCGTCCAGATATTTTTGAATGAGCCTTGCTCAATTTACTCCCCCATAATGAAATGGTTCGGTGGTGATGACACGTTTTTGGATGTCATGTTCGATCACCGAATCATGTACAATGAATTCAGTTCCGAATTAGGAAAATGTTGCACATTTTTTATTCACGTTGAAGCAAAATCGTCCTGTTCAAAACAGTTCACAATTCAACACACGAAAAACTTTCATTTCCAAATACTCGATGGTGACTATGGATTGGCAATACATAATGACCCAACAAAACTGTTTTTTATGATGGACTACTCGGAAGATGGAACTCAGTTTGAAATTAGCAACAGAATTGTTAAAACATGCCCCCCTGATGAAAAAGACTGGTTTTATAAAGTGTTCACGCGCTGTAAGAAATTCATGAGCAGCATTGGCCAACCAAAATTGGAAAAGTGCGTAGAATCATTCCATAAAACTGAAACAGTTCTATCACTTGATGACAAACTTATTTCTTACAATCCCTTAGTAAAAAATCGCAAATCAGTCGAGGATTTGCGTCTGCAATGTTCCGACATGCTTATTGGGTACGTAGGAATGATGGCTAAAGGTGTGCTTAGAAAGAACGATGTTTATAACCTTCGTGGTTGGAAAAAACGGTCGAAATTCGATGTCGAGCAGATTTTATTAGGAATAGCTTTCCCAAATTGCACGCTTATCGATTTCATGCTTCCGTTTTTGTTGGGCATGAAGTCGATATCAACATTTGAGTCTTGGACTTCAATCAATCCCACAATGTTTTCAACTGATTATGGTAGCATTGAGTTTTTTACCGGCGTTTCAATATCAAAACCTGCCTTTCTATCTCTCGCAGGTTACGCCAGTGCGTTTGACTTAAATACATGGTTATTTATAGCATTTAGCTTAAGTTTAAGTGCGTTATTGTGGCATTATAGTGTAACAAAATCTAGGGAAAGGGTTTCCATCGTTACAACTACGTTCTTTTATAACATTTTGGTTGGACAATCAACCTCTGAAATAAAGCGGGCTAGATATATCACAGGATCCTGGATTCTAGCGGGGTTGTTTCTGTCCATCAACTACCAGGGTAACAACATTGACCAACTGACAACGCCGCTAACTCCTAAAACTATCGAGACATTTGAGGAAGTTTTCAGGAACAATCTAACGGCTTTCACTTTGCCAACCTATTTGGATAAAATCCAAACTTTACTTTGGACTGGAAACAATTTTAGATTTACTAAAAATTTGTGGACTGTTGATAAACTTCTGAATTTTATTTCCGAAAGCACCTTAATCAGGATATAACAGATGCGACATTGGCACTTAAAGCCATAGTTAAATTGCCTGCGGGTTATAACGAGAGCAAGTCCGTGGTAAACTTAGACTATTATGTGTCAAAAATCTCCGAGTGTGGACGAGATGTGTTTATCGATACATCGGATGAGGTTAACAAAATACGTTTGAAATTAGTGAAGCTAGAAATTAATAAGGCAGCTATTGCAACTAGCAAGGCCTCTTATGGTATTCGTTACCAAAGTTGGAGGCTGTGGCAACTTAAAATACCAGTGGAAATCAGACAAAGACGTCTGATATCTTTGGTTCATTCCGGGATATATCATCTGTGGAAAAACTGGAAATACCGGATTGATCTCTGGAATGATACTTTGCAAGCAGCAAAAGCGGAGCTGCCACAATCAGCAAAAGCGTTGTCTACATATGACAATGTCGTGGTTGTGTTTTATCTGCATTTGACCCTTCTTTCGTTTTCTATTCTGTTATTTTTGTATGAATGCAGAAAATTTTTACTTGTGGGAACTGTTCGTGTACTTCTGTACACCATTGTGCTATTTAAAAACTGGAAGAAAATACTTTTCAATTAAAAATTACGTGTGTGAAACAAACACGGTTAACAATCAACAAGCTATAAGGTCGTAATTGATGCTTGTCACGACGAGCAATCAAACCAAATAAGCAAAAATCGAAGACTAGGCTACGAACAAAATTTGATTTGTGTGATTTTATCAGGGTAGGAAAGTGTAATAACATTATATGGTTAAACTAGACAGTGTACGCAAATAAACAACATAAGTTAAAATAACCCTAATTCATCGAAGAATTAATCTAAAATCAATGTCTATTAAGGTTTTTTTAATTAACAGTTTGGGTTACGGTTGCACAGAAAGTGTCCAAAGAATAAGGACAGGATAGGAAACGGTTGCAAGAACTTACTACCTGCACCTTCACCACCACCCCTTTTAGGCGGTTGACGGATGTGTATAGTAAAACCGTTATGTTCAATGAAAAGTAATGTACAGATTGTGCTGGCATAATAAACCATAGAGTAGTATTATGGCACGTTGGTATGAATAGCTACCATGTGCCTGTGATGAATGATCTTGTACCATGAGGTTGCTTGTAGTATGAGAGAGAACTCGATTGTAATAAATCCTAACTGACAGTCAGTGCTCAGACCCTAAATTTAGGGTCCGGGACCCTAAATTTAGGGTCCTGGCTAGAGCCATCTGATTGGTGGATTCAAATCCCACATTATTTTGGACCCTAAATTTAGGGTCCGGGACCTTAAATTTAGGGTCCGAAACGACTTTTACAGCTTAAAGAATTATTTAAAAATAAAAATACACGGTGAAAAGTTTCTAAATTTAGTCAAGTAATTAATTCAGAAATAAAAAGTTTGTTACACCTCAACAGTTTTTGTTACTCTATTTTTTAATTAAATTCAAATTGGTTTGGGTTTAAATGGATTCGGACCCTAAATATAGGGTCCGAATTTTTTGGACCCTAAATTTAAGGTCCGGGACCCTAAATTTAGGTTCCAACTTGGACCCTAAATACAGGGTTCGGGACCCTAAATTTAGGGTCTGAGCACTGACTGACTGAGTAGACTAAACTCAAGTGTGCACCATCCACTGATTATAGTTAATATAACACAGATATTTATTCATCAATATTTTTCATCCATGCATGTCCGTTTTCTCTTCAAAATCCATTCTCCAATCTGATTTACATAAGCAGGGGATAGCAAGATCATGCTTCCAGTAGCAAGTTATGTCTACATAACCGCAACATCTGGTATGAGTTAAGTTTGATATAAATAAAACATAATTTATGTTATTGTAATATTTACTAATACAAGTCCGAGATATTTAAGCTTATAAAATTTAGGAGTCTAGTTCAACAAAACAATCATGTTCAAAAATGCCTCAATAGTTATTGTAGATTCTTGCATGTTTCCGAAAATTTCCCATGACCGAGATGAGAGCAAGCCAGCTTTAGATTGCAGTTCTTCGAAGGTTTGCAAACGCAATATTCCAACTTTGTTTCCCTATCTTGTGGATCAGATATTGTTTCACAGCCGTTGGATGTCACAGGTATGGAATATTTCCCGTCATTACAGCCCAGTTTTATGGTATTGGAGTGAATTCGATGCCATGTATGTTCATATGTGTGTATATAGGCAAGTACTTTCAGGATCTTTGCAATCAATAGAAGTTCCTGTCACTTCATAATCACAAAACGCACCAGAGGTTTCGGAGCTTGTCCCACAAGTATAACATCGCCCTGTAAAACCAAACACATTAAATACTTACAGTAAGACTATTTACATCTGGGCGATTGCATTAAAAAAATTTGTAATCTAACCTTCTAAAGAAGTCATTGTAGTAGCAGAAAGACGCTGCTTCTCAAACAGTTCTGGTGGAAGCTGTGGGTGATAAATGCAAGCCTCATAAAATTTATGTTCGTTCAACATAACAAGTAATTTGCAAAAGTCCTCCAGGTTGCAGGTCGTCGGATGGTCACAAACGCAATATGTATTCATCCCGTTATTATCATTGTGTAAACATTTGTTTGGGGGCATCGAAGAAGTATATTTTCCATCGCTACAGCCCATCGCTATAGATTCAGAGTTAGGAAACTCATACAAGCAATCTGTTGTTGGATCCTTGCAATCAATCGTGGTTCCTGTTAGCTTATCATCACACATCTCCCCGGAGGTTTCGTAGCTTGTCCCACAAGTAAAACATTGTTATGATACGTATACTTCATCATCCAGTCTGCGTTTAATTTTTTGGATGACAAAGAAAAGTTCGAACTAAGTTTTTGGTGGAAGCATTGTCGTAGTTAGAATGACTTCAGGTTTGCAAGCGTTGCATGACAGTGCACACCTGGTCACCATATACTTTCGATATGATCCACTGCATTCGCTCAAGCTAGCCCATTCAGCACAGTTTTCATTTCGGTCCATGCAAATTTCTGCAACAAAATGAATAAAGAAATTGTTGTCAGTAAGATACGCGATTCGCATAGTTTAAATTACCTTTTATTTGTTTATACATTCTAAGGCATCATGGTTTGCGATAGAGCGTCTGGAATAACGAAATATTCTCCTAAAAACGTCATTACATGGAACTGGCACAGCTTCCACTTGC
Source organism: Orchesella cincta (assembly GCA_001718145.1). NCBI lineage: Eukaryota > Metazoa > Arthropoda > Collembola > Entomobryomorpha > Orchesellidae > Orchesella > Orchesella cincta. The sequence goes on from LJIJ01001832.1 coordinate 13,710, forward strand.
TCTAAAGTCGTTAGCACCCACAGACTAGAATAAATGCTACTAAAATATTTTGAAAAGATATGACTTCACTACTTTGGGTTTTCTATAAGAGCCTTGCCTTATCTGTTATTATCGGAATGTAGTTTTGACAAAAAACAAAAGCTTTGGTTAGATTGAAAGAAATGAATTGTTCGAAGGCTTGAGCTTTAAAAGTGAGTATAACTCTCAAATTTCTGTTTGGACGCGGTGGAGAATGTAAGATAAGACCAAGACTGTGAAATACCAAAAAGAAAGCGGGCAGTGTAGGGCCAAATGAGTTTGGAAAGGAGATGATATTATCAATATTATCACATCCGGATGGGTTATAAAGATGCAATCTTGTTCTTTATTCAAATCCGTTTAATGTTTACGCAATCCCCTAATAAATTTATGATGCAATAATAACATCTTGTTTTTTTTGTTCTAGATGTGTGCTTCGCATAGTGTGTGTCAATTCAATGTGCCGAATTATAAGTTTAATTCAGTATAGGCCAGTTCATGTCGCCGTTACTGTATTTCAACTAATTTAATTGCATGTACAGTATTTTTATAACATGATCAAGGTATACTAGTATGCAATAGTTTAGAAATAAGGTACGACAAACACTAAATTCACCACCAACTACATAATATATTCATGCATACAATCGTAAGAGTTACGGATGAATTTTATCAACCTCATTTTCCCATTGAAGTTTACGTTTCACTTCTTCGCATGCTTCAACAATCATGGCTGTTTGTACCGCATCATTGCAGAGCCAATAAGGGCTGCAATTCTTTGTAGTGTTGCACGTCAAATAATGATGCTGTTTATTATTAATTAAAACACCTCCTTCCTCGTCCGTATACTTCCCGTCATTACAGCCCATTGCGATGTCAACTACCTGTGAAATGTCATAATCGTCAGCATACTCAAGTAAACAAATATCCTCAGGATCTTTGCAATATATGTGGGTTCCCGTCAGTTTATCATCGCAAAAGTCCCCAGAGGTTTCCAGACTACTTCCACATGTATAGCACTGTCCTAAACGCCAACCAGAACCAATTTTGGTATTTGTATAGCAAGATGCATACACTGATAAGTATGGCTTAAACTAACTTCCTAAAGGAGCTGTTGTAGTTGGAATAACGTCAGATTGGCAAGCACTGCATGACAGTGCACAGCTGGTTACCATGTACTCTCGATTTGATCCACTGCATTCGCCCAAACTAGCCCATTCAGCACAATATTCATTTCGGTCCATGCAAATTTCTGCAACAAAATGAATCAAGATATTGTTGTCAGTTTACATAAGATAAGCGATTCGCATATTTTAAATTACCGTTAACTTGTTTCTATATTCAAATTCAGCATATTTAATAGATTCGAAGATAATAGATAGTAGATGAACTAACCAGGCTCGCAGACCTTACATGCGAGTTTGCAGTTAGCTCGCATCCAAACTGGGTTCGACTTACACTCTCCAGTCGAGGCCCAGTATGCACAGTACGGATCCATATCCTCACAAGGCTCTATTAGTTAGCAAAGAAAATAAATTGTTAAAAGTTTAAATGAAATAATCTAGGCTTCCCTTAACGGGAAACTGCATATTAATTGCACTCTAACATGTGGAAAAGCAATTTAAGTTCAAAAATTTACCAGATTTGCAAATACCGCAAGATTTTCGGCAAATTCTATGCATATTTGCAGCATTCTTGGTACACTCCGCAATCAAAGCCCAATAGCGACAATTAAAGAACTTGTCTTTACACTCATCCTCCTCCTCATCACTAGCAAAATTAGTTACACCTAAAATACAGTGAATATTATGGCTGAATCATCTCTTATTAATTAATTTAAATTAAAATGCAGTCAAATGACATCTCATTTAAATATACACACAGTCGAACTAATAGTCAAGCCCATTATTAAAAAGTACTACTAGTAACAAATTAAATGTGCTTTGCAGTGGTATATTTAAATGCCTGCCATATTTAAACAAAAATTGAATTCGTACAAAATTTACGGTTCATTTTAACCCAAATTAAATAATAGTATCCTTGAAACTGTCATTTCTTTTATATGCCTTTGCACATTTTTTATGAATAAGGGACAAATATAAGTGTCCAGATGTATATAAGAAATCCTCGATATTTTTTAAGAAACAAGCCCCGCTATGAGAGAATTCGATAAAAATGTCGGAAACATGAATCTTTTTTATTAGATAGTCGCGTATGATAAAATTGCAGAAAATAATCAGAAACAACAATATCTTTACAATGTCAAAACATTATATGTACAGCCTTTTACTGCAATTTCATATTGAACTAATCAATGTTGACTTTGATGTTTGTGGTCATTCTTACATGTGGCGTTTTTGTCCAGTGGATACAGTTTGAACTTCTCATGGTATTTGGTGCATTTATTTCTTTATAGCGATCCCGATTATGTGAACGCAAGTATGTTTTTTTTATAAATGCGACATGTACAGATTATTCCTTTTTCCCATTCGACCTTTCAAAGGCAATGAACTGTTGTTTTGTATTTACCGAATGTTTTCCACCTGAAGGTATTGAATATTCTAGCATAAAAGGTAAAAATGGATTCTCTAATGAGTAAGTTCTGCACCTGTCAGTGCTGGGATGAATAAAGTTTAAACAGCAATATGTCTAAACTTCATTTTACAGAAATTTGCTACTTAATGAGCCTCTGGTTTTGATTTAAACAATTTATACTTGGCTTTTTACTAAATAATTTGCAGTTCACAACTGCTGGAGTTTGTTCTTCTGACCAAGAATTTAAAGCTCGCAAGTGTGTCTGCAGACGTAGACGAAGTCCAAAGCTAACACGCATATTGTAGATACCTCCTGATGCAATGATGTTTATAATTTAATAATGTTTTACATAACATGATTAAAAAGATCTTATAGATATTTGCATGAAGTGGTATTCGGGCGGTAATTTAAATGGGGTATAGGAGCGATGAAGTCTAATTATTAGACGCAACTTTCTGACACAGTTGCGAGGATTTCTACATCCGCCGGTTTCTTACAAAATCTGCGCGGATTTCTTATATACATCTGCATGTTTAAATGCATCCAATCATAAAACAATTGAACATACCCGCTAAGTCCTTTGGGAGTCCTGAATCCCCACGTCCTTCAAAGCTTAAATGAAAAGATTCTACAAACATAAAGAACAAAATCGACTTGTCAAATATCAAAACATATTTTGTGACAATATGTTAGCAATAACAGCCTGCATGTCTGAAACTAATTAACTTAATTACGAATGGCACAAATAAAAGTGATCACCAAAAAAGGCGTTTTGCCCACTTTTTTTGGGCAAAATGCAAAGTAGGAAAATGTGTCACTTTTTTGTACATTAATTTTACATTTTATTCTAAAATTTCACTTATTGTTAAATATCATCACTGGTGAAAAATCGTAGTGCTAAAGTAAAAAAATTACAACATAAATAAGAAAAAAATTGATAAATAACAATTTATGATAAATTATTTTTATCATTTAGGAAATTAAGGAATGCAAAAAGACGTGGATAGTTATAGTACCTGCTAATGCACTCAAAAAATATTTCTGATATGTAGTATTAGTAGATTGGTAGACTACGTTCTCAGTTTTCTCCCAGAAATGATTCATCTTTTGACATTGATGTATGAAAACCAAAACACTGTGTTTATGTTTTATTTACACTACCTAATTTAAACCACGTTAAAATTATGTGAAATATATTGCAATGCAAAATATTTTCAAAACACATTTCATTTGGTAGGAAATTGAAAATCTGAAAATTCGATGTTTCTGCTATCGAAGTTATTTTATATCGAGGTTCTTGTCATTAGAAGTTTCATTTTAGAACTTTCTGCTTTAGAAGTTTCTTCCTACAATCAATATTTTCTGTGGGGTCCGAGCCTGTTGTCTTATCAGAGAAAGCTTTCGTATTGATGAAAAGGCGTAAAGGTTTCATGAGAGATAAGTATTTTCGACGATGTTTCAAATTACTCCCACTTCTCCGAATAAGTATCGGAAACATGAATTATATTGTGGGAAATACTGGGTTAAATCTACAAGATTTTAATATGCGGAGAATAGTAGACCTACTTCTGTTACATTGAAGTGGAAGGTCATTCGGAAAATAGTTACAGAATTGGTGAATTGTTTGGGTAACTAGTCCATTTCCGCAGAGGATGAAATTAACGTCTTCTGACGGCAATGAATTTAAGTAGAAAAGATGTTTCACTTTTCTTATAGAACTTTAACGCTGAATCAAATGGTACAATTGATTTTGGTCTAGTTGCCCAAAAATGACCGTGATGTTGATTTGAATAAAAAGTAAAGATTAATGCCAAGAAATCTGGTGATGCCGGTTTGGGATACCTTCCAACTCATCAAATGAAGTCGTTTGCCTATGGTAGCCTTCATTGAAGCTACTTTGCAGTAAAAAACCCATACTTATTACTAACATACATATGTATGCATAATTATGTTATACGGGTAGTCCGTTGGCTCATCTTACTATTTATTTGAGTACGACTGAATATATTTTAATTGACATTTAAAATAGTATTAAAAGCGTTCTTAATATTATTGATACGTACAACCCATAATACGAGCTGATAAAAGAGTGCTGCGAGTTATTTGTGCATATTATAGATATGAGTATAATCTTTATGTATGGTAATCCTTTTTACACAGTTTTTACAAGCTACCACTGCACGAATTAAATATATAGAGGACCACTCTAGCTTTCTGTGAAGTGAAGTATTTGCATAATAAGTGGACTGTTTCATTTAATCGGTGGATGTCTAATTCTTAAAAAGTGACACATTTTCCTACTTTGCATTTTGCCTAAAAAGAGTGGGCAAAACGCCTTTTTCGGTGGCAATTTAAATGCATGCCATTACGAATAGTAGTAGTCTTAATTATTGAATTGGTTAAAACATCTTGGGAACTTTACAAGTGAAAGCTTGAAATATCCTTCAATACAAATATATGTATGTTAAAAGTAATAAGCCAAAAATTATTTGCGGTTTTGTTGTGTCTCAATCCCTTTCATAAGCCAATTTTTAGAACAAAGTAAAAACTATAAGTTAATTCTACCTTGGTGGCATTGTCCTTGATGCCAGTAAATTGGTAGTGACGAAGACTTAATGGATTCCATGGCAGCATGGTACACAGCTGAAAAATGTTTTGGATATACGTAGGAATGAGAAGAAATGTGTTTGCTAGCTCTCGACATTAATTCTAACACTTGTGTGAATGAAATGCAGTTTCCAATACCATCGTGGATATAGTAAACACAACGAGATGTTCTTGTACAAAGTTTACAATTTCTGGTTTGAAACCCCAACCCAGAATATTGGTTACACCGGGTAGCTGCACAAGAAAAAGCACAAGGATATATTTATGTAATTACAATTCAATCATTGCCAAATCATTCACCAAATTGATAATAACGGAATAAAGTATGTTGATTTTTACTTACAAATTCCAACACAGAACTGAACGGCTTGTAGACACACTATGAGCAGAAAAACAAACGGCTGCATTTTCATTGTAACTCTAATCTATTGAGTGTTGACTTGAAAGAAAAAAGCAATGTTGCTCAAAATTACAAATGAATTAACTGTTTAGACTGTGGACTAAATGCAGTCGTCAGCTGGTAGTTAATTACTCAGCTTATTAACAAACCACTTTACTACAAAACGCGACTAATTCTTCTCTACCATGTTCCTCAAATTATAGCTTGTGACCGAAGTTTTAGCGAGTATTTTTCAACTACTTTGACTTTTACAACTTAAAGCCTCATTGGCAAGTTGCCCAAAATTTTTGGAACAACAAGTTGCTACCCTTGTATTATAAAAATTGTTGCTGAATTGTACTTGCAACGAGCAGGTTATTGACTTTAGAGTGAAATATTATTATATCAGCGATGGCACATGGCACTGATGATTATGGTTGTAGAAGTCAAAACTAATTTGTGTTTTTTCACCATCAAGCTTTTTCTTCAAATAGCTATTGAATTTAAAACGTTTTGAAGAGATTTTCCTTTTTTGAAGTATATGAATGAAACAAAATGACTTTGTAAAATATTTGTATGGTAACTGTATTTAATTGCTAAATTAAACTTCATTCTGGTCATTGTTTATTCATACCTATACGTCGTCGTCGCTCAATACTAATCTGTTTATGAAGCCAATTGATTTGAATGATTGTTCAACATTATAATTGTTCAGTATACAAGCTGCTAACCGCAGTCTGTATACAGATACATTAATAATGTTGTTTAACGCGCCAAATAATTTTTGTGCAAAATTTGAAACCCAATCGGTTTAACCATTTTCTTAAAATTCAAAAACTCTCCGGAACGTGTGCAACATAGTCAGCAACCTTGAAAATCTTTAACTTACCTTTCTTTAAAATGACTGTTGCCATTGAGAATCTTAAAATTCCTAAAGTGGAACAGCGATTTAGAATTCCCTTTCTCTCAAGGCCAACAAAATGTCAATACTCTCACCACCTGATTGTCAATAGTAGTCGAACTCCTGTTTTCACCCAAAATTGAATAAGACGCCTAAACTAATTGTCAGTTTTAAATTACCATCAATTTATTGTTTGTTTTTAATTGTCCACCTTGGAAATTGAAGCAATGGAGGATTCAGAAGACGGGCAGATATTGGCTGGAGACTCAGCCACTGGACCTGGTACGGAATCCTCATCACCAAATCGGTAATCAGTTGATAAGCATGGAGAAAGTTATGGAATTATGGGTTCATACTTTCCAGAGTGATTTCCTGTTTAATTTTATGCACTTATTAATTCACAGGAGCGGTTTGCCCCTCGGTGTCGTGCTAATGGACCAGGACGATGTGGAGTTGGCTCCACCTCAGGTGGGAATCGAATTTGTGGGCGGAGGACATTCTGCAGCGAGAGTGGGAACAAACTATGATGTTCTGAGTCCGGGTCTGCAGGTAAATTATGCCATTTTTTGTTTTTAATTACGGTTTCTGTCACAATTACGAAGAAAATGGTTTTATTTTTTAAGGACTGCTGGCCTATCATCTTTGACTACTTGTCCGATTCGAAGAGCTGGACTGTTGTGAGCAACACCTGTAAACTCTTTAATTCTCTCATGAAATCCAGAATGGCCGAGCTGGTAATTCAATTCAGCAGTATTTAATCCTCAATTTCATCCTTTCCAATGAGGAAGACGTGTTTAATCTCCATTTCAATCTTCCAGGCGATTCCAATCCTCCTGAGAAATGTGAAGTTAGACCGACCCATCATATTGGCTTTGCGCCGGGCCAGCCAACAATCAAAGGCTTCTGTGGATGAGCTCCTCTTCGAATCCAAACCGGCGTGGTTGACTGAGCGCTTTTTCCTGTGGAACCCTGAAGGTATGCAAAAATTTGGACGAGACTTTGCTCCAGCTCTTCAAGGATCCCTGGCATCGGAGTTCCTCACGCTGCGAAGTAGAGCATCCGCCGCAGTACGAAAGAGCTTTGGAATTGCTAACAAATCACGGAGAAAATATTCGAGGCATTTGTCTATCGCTGGATGTGGAGCGGCTTCCTGTTCTCTACGAGCGGCTCACTGCACTTCTCTCGAAGCTTCCAAATGTGGTCACCCTCAAGCTGTTCTTTGAGAAAGGCAAGACCTTTCACCGCGAATCCGCAGCTGAGCAGCTGGATTCCAATATTTTACCAGATCTTCGTTTGTTGAAAAATCTTCGCTTATTTTTCGCTGATAACTACTCCTCCACAAACCGACTGGAGGTTTTGGTACAGCGCTATGGACTCCAGCTGGTTAAATTTGAGTGTAATTCACACGCCTTCTCACAAATGCGCCAAGAAATCTGCACCAACTTTCTCTCCAACTTGCTCCAACTCAGAGTTTCAGGGATTAATGCAGGCTACACGAAAGATGTTTTCGAATTTCTCGCCCAAATTCGGCTGCCTAAATTGGAAAGGTTATTTTTGAAAGGGAACTCCTGTGTAGCTGACCTTTTGAAAGTAATCACCAATTTCAGGGGAAGTCTGAAGGAGTTGGACATTTCAAGTTTGAAGCTGGACATGGGAAGAAACCTCAAGGATATGAAACCAGGCAGGCCCGCAACCACGGTTTTGAAACTGGGGGGACGCCCAAGAAAAAAATTCGGCCCCCTTTTTTAATACTAGTTTTTTGTCATTTATTATTCCAAATCTACAAAAATAAGAAAAATATTGGACTAATATGGACCGAAATGCACAGAAATTACAATATAATAGAAGTTTGCCAGGAAATATTAGCAAATTTGAGGTTTAAAACTTACAAATTTATTGGTTTTAGTAGTGAAATATAAGAAAACAAAACGTTTCAGCACTTTTTGGAGGGGACAAAGGGGACCGTGAGGGGGACATGAATTTTCTAGAGGGGGTCAATGTCCCCTCCGTCCCCCCCTTTGGTTGCGTGCATGAAACCAGGGGATTTGATACTGTGCCCGAAAATGGAAAAGTTAGTTCTACCCCCGTCCCAGGATCTTCACTACAGTCCGGATTTGAAGATTTTTTGGATCATGTTCAGAAACCTGAAGAGCTTGGGTTATGCACAACGCTGGGGTTGGATTCCGGTCTATGAAGTTGAGTATAATTCTCGCTATCCGGCCTGGCTTTGGCGTAAGATGTGTTTTTTGATGTGGCCGAAGCTGGAGACAATTGGAAAGAAGGAGCGCAATGCAGGACCGAATGGGTTTGGGAGGGAGAAGATATTCACTCGCCCAATTGGGTTGTAAAGCAACAATCCATATGAAATTGTAACTTTTTTGGTATTTAAACGAGGAAATAAAGCCTATAAATGATCTATAACGACTTGAAACAGCTTTAGTTTGAAGAAACTATTATATTTTCTAAGAATATCGTGATTTATATGATATATTTTTACAAAACCATAACAGAAGACCAGTTATTTCGGTTAACATATTATTCATTCCATTTAATAATCAACCAAACATCCTCAAGATATGTTCTAAGCGGCTTGCTTCAGCACTCCTCCTTGAATAGTCGATCCTCCTCCGCAGTAACCTTTCCAAACAGACCTTGCAAGCTCGCCATGTTAGCTCCACCCTTTTTGTTTCCCTCTAACCAATTTTCAATGCGTTTTGCTGAGGCCAACATAACTCCACAGATTGTTCCAAAGAAATTCGCCTCATCACAGACGACCTTCCACTGGAGATTGATGGGCTGCAAAATATTCAGCCTCTGATTCCAACAATCCAAGCCGTTGAGAAGGTTCAATTTTTCATTTATGTTGTTTAGGTTTCCTCCAGCCCGATTTTTTACTAGCATGAGTTCCCAAGGCTCCAGTCGCGTTGCAGGTTCACGCTGGGTCCCGTTGTAGCATATTAGTTCCCCGTCCTTCGTATTCAAAATCAACTCCAACTTCTGATCGGTGTCCCGAAGTTTCCCAAAAAACGTAAAGAACTCCCCGCTCAGCTCAACCAACTGAAGCGCAAACTCATTTGAGCCCAGGTGTGGACCTTTGGCTTTCTCAGCAGCATTTCAGTCTTGAGCAAACTGGGGATCCATCCGAAACCCAATATGAAGACGGTGATTGAAGAATGCACAGATAACCGGAGAATGCCGCCGCTCCAGAATTTCTCTCGGTGTGGGAAGAATCCCCTTCCGGCAGAGAAAGAAGATAACCAACCAGTCCAACCCAGCGTACAGGAGCATAATATGCAACTGTAGAGTTGCTCAGTTTAACCTGATTCTGCTCAGCCCAGTAAAAAATGAGGGTGAAAAAGAGTCTCGCTCTTTGGTCAAAATCCAGAAGATAGTTGAGAAGTCTCTAAGTTTGGACTTCGATTGCAAAACACGGATCACGTACTAAAGTGAAGTTGAGTCGCGTGGACGAGTCTTGAAAGCGGAACATGGAGGGTTTTCCACTGACAACGTATCCTGTCAACTCACTCACTCCCGACAACTCTACTCCGGACACTTGGAAGGAGCCTTGCGGCGGAGTGAAGGAAGCTCGTCAGGAATCCACCAGGGAGGAAAGTGTTCACAGTTTTCCGCCCTAAAACATGTCCTCCATTTATGCTGTCCAAAACCCCTGTAAATTAAAGATTGATAATGGAATGGCGCTACCATTAACTGCCAGTAATTAAAGTGCATACCTTCAGCATCCAAGTAGAAGTAGAGCTCAGGCGTCGCTTCTCCTTTCAGCTTCAAACACCAATTCCGAAACGTGAAAAGCTTGCATCCTTCGAAGATTGGGTTGAGGACACGCCGGCAGTTGTCCATTAGGGAGAGCGCCTGGTTGTAAGCTTCGTCTCCGATTTCAGTCCGGTTACGAATGATTTCCAACTGGGAGCCTAGCTCGGGGGATGAGGGAGTAACTGGCAAGTCGTCTGGCTCAACCTTGATGACTCTGGCTTTGTCATCGATCCCCTCCAGCTCGTCTTCCTCGCTGCTGCTAGTTTCAGACGAGGATGGTTCCGGTTCCAACTTCATTCGTTTGGAAACTGGAAGTGCTTCATCATCATCCAGCTCACTTTTAGCTTCAGTCTTGGGCTCCGCGTGCAAACTCAACTGAGAACGGAAATCTTGCACGAAAATCTCCCCTGGAACCAATGAGCATTATATTTTAGCATGAGATATAGAGCCGCAAATTAAATGAGGCCTTCATCTACTCACATTCTAATTCAAGATAATCAGCTGCTTTCCTCAATTGAAGCGACTGGTAATTGCCGATCTCCTTCCAGGATCCCTCCTCCAAGACGCTCCTCCAGATCTCCTCCACTTTCTCCCTACGAGACAAGCCATAGCCAACCAATTTTATCCCCATTTCAATCACTTTAAAGATAACCCGACACCAATATTCATTTCCTTGAGTTTCTTACCTGCTAAATCCAGACAAGGGTGACTTCCCATCCTCCCCACTGAAGGTTTCAAGCACGGCTTCGGATGCCACTGAAAACTTGCCAAATGCCACCAAAACACGCTCCTTCGTTTCTTCCTCCCAAGAATCCAAATCCTCTCCAGCTGCAGCTTGGTGATCACGGCTCAGCAAATGGTGGAGCCAACCTTTTGCAGTTTTCTGAGTCACCTCGCAAGATGAGCAGTGATATCCACAAGCAGACGCCATCATTAATTAGTAACTCGGCAAAGATAATTTGAACTATTAAATTTTCGAAAATGAGAAGTTGTTTTGGATGAATAAAAAAAGAAACAAATAGGAAGGCACCCATTTGTCTCATTTCACCCCAAGCTCATCTGTTTTTTGGGTGGTCATTTCGAAAAAACTCATAATTTATCAAGCCCGATACGAGAGAAGTTTTGAGTGTTTCCACACTGGCGACTTCTTGTTCTTATCATCATTGTTGATTAATAGCGAGTTATCAGTTATATTGCTGCTTATCAGTTGTTTCAGCTATCCTCTTAATCATCATGAGTGACAACAGTCCGACTCCTTCAAAACAAGGTCGTTTCTCCACTCCTCCTCTGGACGGTGGTGTTGGAGTGGCGGATAGGCCTCCTTCTAGTCCTCCACGTTCACGCGTTTCTGAACCTCCTTCTCTTGACTACATCAGTAAGCTCTCCCGTCTGGAAGCTCTGCAGATTGTGAAGACCATTCCAGAAGATGACCAAATGAAGGAAGACGAGCGTGCTGAGATTCTCACCCGGCGTGCCGCAATTATCGCCCGCATCCCTCAATTTTGGAAGAGGGCCATTGAGGCCTGTGAAAAGGAATTCGTAGGACTTGCTGGTGAGCAGGAAAAAGACGACATGAGACCCACGCTGCAAGGGGACAGTCTCTTGTTCTTCCAAGCTGCGGAAAAACTGGAGGTTATCCCCCTAGGCTCCGCATTAGACGACGAGGCACCGCAGTACAGGGCTTTCATAAAGCTGCTGAAAGACTTGGGCTGCAACCCGATTTCAATACCTACCAGAAATGTTGACTATTATGAGACTCCGCATGGAATTTGGTGAGTTTTTCATGAGACCCTCTTCAATTTCCTGTGTTTAATTAGGCTCTTAATTGGGATTTAAAACGTTTATTTTTTGTAGGTTGTCGACACACCTTCGATACAAGAACCGGAAGATGAGGGCCCGGACAATTATAGATAACGCTGAGAAGGACTACTGGACTAAAAATAATGGCTGTGCGCCCACCCTTGCGAAAGATTTGAAGGAGCTCCTAAAATCAAAGCAAAAGCCAATGTGTATGATTATTGGCGAGCAGCAGTAGCACCAGAATATAGTGCATTCTCAATTGCTTATCATGAACCCGGTGACACGCGAAGCCTACCTCAAAGATTCCCTACCAATTTGCAACAGCAAAGAAGCTCTTGATTATGCGGCTGCCAATGATTTGCCCGTTCCTCCAATTGCAGTCGTGAAGCAATTTGCGTTCGACGTTCTTCGGGAGTTGGGTGCTCAAGAAGTGAGACTCGTGGGTTGCTTCCATGACGAAAAGGAGGAGACGAAGAGCGATTGTTGGAGAGAGTGCTACAAAGCTGTTGGGAATGTGCTGGATGGGAACTTTGTTTGGAACAGGGAACTCGACAACGTTTCTCGTCTGTTTAATGTCAAGGCCAAGCGAGAAATTAATGCATAGCTTATCATTTATGCTTACTTGTTGTTTAAATGATTTCAATTAAATGGTCACGTAATAAATCAATACAAATGAGCAGATTCGTAGCAATTGATTTTTTTATTAGTTTGAATTTGATCAGTTGTCCTTGAATAAGTTATCCCATCCATTTGAGAATTTGAGAGGAACGGAACGGGCTTTAACTTAATTAATTAGGCACTAAATATTCAGGGATACAACTCGATAGGGTTATCACTTCGTTAAGAACCTGTCAACCACAACAATATTTGCAAAATTTAGTTAGGCCTCGTCCGTCAAGTCTCAGTTTTCCCCGAAAGAAATTCGTTACTAACGCAATAATACGGATATTGGCTGGTTGAGAAAATACATTTTCCGAAGTCATTCACAACTGACTGAACGTGGAAATTAGTTGAAATTTGTTAGAGAAAGTTACCATCATTGTGTTAGTGTGCTTTTAGATTTTTGCTGGATGCTCTATAATTATTGTCATCGATTGAGATGGAGGCGATTGGTTTGGATGTGGTAGCAGCTCGGGTTAATAAGCTCCGTGTGGAAACAGCTGGATAAGTTTTTTGAAAGAATTATATTCAGAATAGCTATAGATAATTCTTTTTCGCCAGAATCCCAAGTCTCAGTGGCAATCCACATTTCTCCTACGTCCTTATAATACAAAGAATTCGATTGCACATTATCCCCAATTTGTTCCAGACACCAAAGGTAATTTCAAGGAAACTCTTAAGAAGGAACACTCGATTATTGTTTGTTTTGGAAACAAACTATAATTAGTGATCAGACTAATTACAGCAAATCAAATTTACAATTAGTTAAAAATCCAAATTACATTGACGTAACGTTTCCAACTATTATTATATACTTTCCTCAAAATAGGGTTTCGAATTGTATCGTGAAATGTCGAAGAAAGTAAATCCTGATAAAGCGATATTAGTCTCTGCAATGTGTGTCCATCAGTCTTATAGCAAGCGCAAAATGATAAGGTATTCCAGAGTCCAAAGTTTATTTCGTACATAACTAGAAGCGAGAGTTTAAAAAAAATCGCAATTGCTAGTCTAGTTTTAGATTTGAAACGATGCTATATATCATTTCATAATATAATACTCTTGTAAATTAGCCATTTCTGATTTAGAGAATCGGCTTTGGAATCTTTAAACGCCACCATTCAATTCAGGACATCAGCGAATTAAATTTTGGAAAACCGGATGCAATCTTCAGTCTTAAAATGTGGCAAATTACGGCAGACGTCTGGAGTTTTATCATTCTATTAGCATTTTCCTTCTGCCTTGGGGATGATTTGTTAATTGGTTCGATTGACAAACTGCATGGGGAAAGACTAGTTAAGATGTCCCTGGTAAATGAGTATGTAGAGTCGCGCAGAGCTGTTTATGATGCCTGCACTGAGGTGCGGAGCGCGAGGGAGCAGAGGAATGGCAGGATCGTGTGAGAATGCTGGCCGTAAAATTGATAAACCCCTTTGGAAGTGGTAGTGGTAGTCGTAGATCCCCGTGTCTGCTGTAAGAGGACTGTGTTTCGTGCGAGCGTGTTATAGAGCAAAGCGGGTGTGTAGGGGACGGTGCACGATGTGCGACTTATGGCTGAATAGAAGGAGAGTGAGCGAAAGGGAGGTGCAGCGGTGCTAAAGAAAGGGTGAGAGAGGTGAGGGAGGTGACGGGATTGATGACGAGAAGTGCTGCTGTATTGTTACTTTAGTGGCTTGACGTGGGCGAGCCTGCTGTGTGATAGGCGGCGCTGTGGCGAGTGTGTATAGGATGAGAGAGGAGTGGAGAGGTGCTTAGCGAACTGTGGAGTTGCGGATTGGTGAGAACGTCGGAACCTATTCTGAGGGTCTGAGGTGGGAAAGGGAAAGCCTGGCAGTAGGGACTGAGTAAGCATAGTATCTAGAGCGACTGGCCGACGGGTGAGAGTGCGAGGGCGAAACGTCTTCGTCCTGCGTGCTGATGTGAGCAGGGAGGACGCTGTCCGCGGGACATAGAGATTGCGGATAGGGACGAGGTTATAGAGGTGTGGATAGGCTGATGAGCTTGATAAAGGTGTGTTTTGTTATGGCGAGAAAGGGGACGTGATTTGAGCCCTGAGAGATGGCGGCCGGAGTGCCAGATTGAGTAGAACATGGAAGCCCCCGGATATGGCTCGGACCTTTGTTTAAGGAGGCTCGCTGGGAAGTTTGGTTATGTGGGATGGTGTCTAGAGAACGAGATTGAAATCTGGCAAAGGCGGGCGTCGAGAGTATGCGGCAGGAGCAGAATAGTGCTGGGATGTCAAGCAGTGAAGTAGAGGGTGTTGGTTGAGTTGGGAAGAGCGCAAAGGGTGGATGGGGAGCGTGGGCCCGAGTGGTTCGGGAGAGACTGGGCCTGTGTAATAGAGACGTCGGCGCGGAGAAGAGCCGTCGCGCGGGCCGCGCTCCGGGCAGCCGCACGATCGCGGCCCGGCCGCGGTGGCAGGAGAAGGGACGACGCACGGTGAAGGAAATGTGTGGCGATTGATCATTCTCATTTGGTATTGCTTAGTGTGTGGTGGCCTTAGTAAGTCTGTGCTGTTTATGGTAGAAGGTATTGTAAATATTATTATTATTTATTACCATATCAGCACCCTAATCCTAGGTAGTTACGCTGATAGGAGAAACAGTTATATTAAGTTACAAGGTCATAGAGTTATAAAGGTATAGTCAGTGAGAAATAATCCTGCGGGATAGGTACAATAAGGATTATGTATTATACAGTAAAATTATATCAGATATTACGTTTTCAATAATTGAGATATCACAATAATAGTTTTCACATACAACAGGTCTATTATCTATTAATTCATTCCTAATGGCCTCCTTGAAAAGTTTAAAAGATTCAATTTCTCTAGTGGATGATGAGATTTTAGTCCATGCTGAGGTAATTAAGTGTTCAATGGGATCTGAGCATTTGTCTTTCCTTGAGAATTCGTGTGTTTTGTATCGAGTTTGTACTGTATCAATGGAGTTCTCGTTGAGTTTATTCTTGAAGTAGTTAGGACATCTGTTTTTGTTTATATTAAAAGCGAGGCACATTAAATCATAGTTAGCTTTCTCCTCTGGAGCAAGCCATTTAAGTTCATTAAAATCTTTCTTCGAATGTCCATACCCTAGCACCATATTCACACATGCTTTGAATACTTTAGTTACTGGTTTAAATGCTTTTTTCGAGCAGTTGCTCCAGATTGGAATGAGGTAGTAGAGTTGTGATAAGACCAGGGATTCCGTTAATATTTTAAGGTTTGTTTTACTGATAAACTGTCTAATGGATCTTATTTTGTTTAGACTGGCATAGCAGTTTTTTACAACTCGGTTTATATGATCATGCCAACGCACAAAACTATCTTTCACTAAGCCTAAACTTTTAACAACTGGTGAGCACTTAATTATGGAATCCTCTACTATTATAGACATGCTTCTAATTAAATCGTAGTCCTTTTCGTTGCAGTAGATTATGAGTTCTGTTTTGCTAGAGTTTAAGCATAGGTCATTTTGGCACATCCAGTTTGCAATGTTGTCACAATCCTGCTGAAGGTGACTGAAGTCTTGTTCAAGTGTATCGCGGTCCAACTCTTTTGCCGTTTGGGAGTCATCAGCGTAGAGAGTGATGTCTGAATGGTTTATGACGTTGGGAAGATCATTTATGTACAGCGCAAAGAGTATTCCAGACAGACATCCACCTTGTACGAGACCTCTTTCAGTGGATGTTTCTTCCGATTTTTCATTGCTGGTATAAACATATTGTAGCCGTGGTGAGAGATATGACTGAAACCACCTGGAATCTATGTTGTTGTCTTCTAGTTTGGTGCATAGGTTCGATCTCTTGTTTTTAATGTCATGCAGGACACAGCACATAACTTGTTCTTCAGAAGTGCGCATCTTACTTTGTTGTATAGTTTCAGTTCAGCATGTTGTGTTGAGTGAAAGGGGCGAAAGCCGAATTGATTATCCGATAATAAGTCGTAGTATAAAATGTAGTTTATCAGTTGGTGATAAACACATTTTTCCATAAGTTTTGCTAATACAGGCAAGATGGATATGGGACGTAAGTCATTCGGTGAAGATATGATTTTTGTTTTGGGAATGGGAATTATCTTGGCTCGTTTCAGATCAATTGGAACATGGTGCTGGTTAAATGTATTAAGATGTTTTACTGTAGTCATTAGTGTACTCACAGGTTACCATGTAATCATTTTGTTGGCTGATCCATTTGAGTGAGTGCTGATTTTGTTTTTTCATCTTTTTCCATGATATGATGAGGATGTTTTCAGTTATTTCTTGAATTTGAATCGTTCTGGTGGTTTATTTTTTGTTTTTGGAGGTATTGCTTGTTGTTTGAATTTGTTGGGACAATTGTTTGAGATCTCAGCAAAATGATTGTTGATAGTGTTTGCATTGTAGGGCAGAGGTTTGGGATTGTCGTTGCATTTTAAGTAGTTTGTTTAATTGTTGTCCACATTCCATTTCTGCATGTCAGAATCTACTGTGATTTCATGTCCTTATTAGACTTCGTTTGCAGCATTTCTGAGTAAGTTGTGCTCATCTTTCAATGTTGGATTATTAGGTAACTTTTTGTGAATCTGGTCACGTTGAAAGAGGAGCTCCTTTGTTTCCTCACTAAGTTTCATTGGTTTTGAATCGGTTTTCGTTTGTGTTGAAGAGTTCATTATAAATTTATTAAACTACATTGAGGTTAAGCTCAACTGAGTTGAATTTGTAATGTTCAGTTCAGCTCTGCAAATATCGTTATATACGATTCCTCATCTATTTTCTTATAGTTTCGATAGGAAAATGATTTTTTCACTCTGGGGGCACGGGTAAACAAAACTGTCGTTGATATTAGTCTGTGATCAGATATTTGATGATCACGGACATTTGTATTATTGCATAAGTTTGTGATTATCAAATCGAGCAGTTCTTCACCTCGGTTGGATGTTTTTTATGAGTTGTCTTAAGTTATTTCTTTTTATCACATCCGTTGACAGCTGGTTGTACCATTTTGTTTTAGGTTGAAGTCACCACATATGAAGAAAGGTCTTTTATGTCAATCAGTCAGTTCCTCAACAATCATAGAAATTGCTAGTATGTCTTCATCTACGGTGGTTTTGTTAGTTTGGAGGTCGATAGATGCAGCAAATTGTAATGGCTTTTAGAAATCGGTCTTTAATTTGGCAGAGACATTCAATTTTTGATAGATTCTTTACAGTTTCGTCGCAGTCAAGGTAGTATGGAGCACTATTTACAGACTTTTTTACGATGATAGCTACACCTCCACCTCTGGATTTTGTGGTATTATCAAGGTCACGATCACTTCTGTAGTGGGTGTAGTTATCAAGCCTATGATTGCTTTGTTGGTAGATAAGAAGTTTCGCCTATGCATAGAACATCTATTTCTTCAACTTCACACATGTTTCGCAGAATCAGGATCTTGTTGTTGATAGATTGTGCATTGATATGGCTTATTTTTAGTTTTAATTTTGTTGAGATTGGCTGTGATTTTGAACAGTTGGGGCTAAAAAAACTGGGCGATGGGTAGTATTGGGAATTTCAATTTTTTCAAATTTGCATTGTCTGTTTAGTTGGTATGTTTTGCTCGGGGTCTGGACGCAAAGTTTATGATATACGATTTTTGCAGGGATTTTGGCTCTTTCCAGTTCTCGTTCTTATTTCTAGTTGTGCATGCGCCTTTTGGTGTCCTTGGGAAGGTCTTCATTGAAGAAGATTGGAGGTTTTGATTTGCGACGTTGATTCCAGATGAGTTCCCTTCCTCGCATTGAGGCAAATCGAATTTTTATTGTTCTGGTTTGGTTTACTTGATATTTTCCTAATCTGGTGACAGTGTCAATTTGTATTGTTTTCTGTGGTTACTAATTGATTAAGTACATTTTGAACTTTTGAGCGCAACACAGTGTCAGTTTCAGTTTCATCATCTCCTATTCCGGAAATAATGAGGTTTATCTTCTTCAATTCAGTTTCAATTGTGTTTCGGTCAGACTTCAGGTCGCCAATTTGGTCGTCAATGATTTCTAGGTTTTCATAGATTGCTCCACATCATCACGAAGGCGGTCAACTTGGTTACTATTTTTGGATAGTTCTTCTTTTATCTCTTTTACTGATTGATCAATTTGATCAATTTTTTCGAGTTTGCCCAGTTTGGAGTTTATGTCATCCAAGAGATTTGTGAGTTTAGTGCACTTTTCACATTCACATTCCGAGCATTTGTTTTTCTTACTTGGGTTGGAGGAGTCTGCGGATGCTTCTGAGTTGTTGGAGGTGTCCATTTCATTGGGTCGTTTGCGCATGTTGATGGTGGAGTGGGCTGTGTTGGACTTTGAATGAGCTACTGCTCCTGCAGCCTTGCTTGGTTTAGTCATGGTTGAAGATAATTTAATTTTTATCTGTGTATGTCAAAATTTAAAAGAATATTCAGCAGTATTTTGTTGATAATTAGGACTGAGATGTAGGTACGTTTTCTTAAATTTGCTAGTTTATATCTTGCCTTGTGGCAAGTCTAGCTGATGTGCACCGTTGCATATGGCCAATTCTTTATATAAATGTCAAATTAGGATTCAGTAATTCGAATTTAGCAACATACAAAGGTGCACACCAGGGACTTGTTTGTTGTGGTAAGTGTCGTTCTCGTCCTTCATGTATACATTGTAGGTATGGTACCAGGTGATTTGTCAGGGCTACAGCAGCTGAATGTGGATAGGTATTACTTGATTATGTATATTCAGGAGTACGCTGGTTTAGAAACGCATTATTTCGAAAGTACTAGTTATTTATATAGTTAAACTGTCACTTTTTTAAAATAATAATTATGATCTAAGATCAGAATGTTATGCTTTATGAATTTTTTCGTTCAGATGAATTTTTTATGTTATATTATTGTTGAGAGAGAAATATTTTGCGTATGCCTAATCTACCCTGCCTGACTATGCTTCTATGTATTTCACAAGGTGGCACATGAAGTTTTTCTTGGGCTCGAAGTGTCTTTTTAAACTTGTTCCCAGTTTTACGAGTTTCATTCCACAAGGAACCAAGGTCTCGAAACGCCGTTGAAATGGCAGATTTGAGTGTCATTGAAGCGTTTTCAGGGAATACAAAATCCGTTTCTAAAATCAAGGTTCCGCACAAGCATCAAGCTCATCAATCTATTCCGGGAATTCAAATTGGGTGTTTCATAAGTTCCTCTCAAAGAGTCATAATTATGTTCGACAGTTGTACTCCCATTGTTGGTGACGATGTCGACTTGCTGCACAGAGTATGAAAAGTTTGAGACAACTGCTAATGTGTCAAAGGTCACATTTGTGGCGATATATCTGAAAAATGATTATGTTAGTACAGAAAAGGCAAAATTTTCTGATTTTCATTTAGAAAAAATTGAGTATCGGATACAAGTTATAATGATGATTTACAACGTACCTTCTACAATGTTTTGGAGGGTCACACGGCTCTATGGAAACAAACTGATTGGAGAATAATCTGTTCCGCATAATTTCAGTAGCAAAAGA
Source organism: Orchesella cincta (assembly GCA_001718145.1). Classification (NCBI taxonomy): domain Eukaryota; kingdom Metazoa; phylum Arthropoda; class Collembola; order Entomobryomorpha; family Orchesellidae; genus Orchesella; species Orchesella cincta. The sequence continues at coordinate 33,873 of LJIJ01001832.1, forward strand.
AGCATTTCCCTCACAGTCCGTTGTCTTATAAATCCTGAAACAGTTGCCATATGTATCAGCAGATCGGTTGTCTGGTTTAAATGTTGCTTGTGGCAAATTTGTACATTTACACATATCGTGTAGCTGCACCATTTTTCCTTTAAATAACTGTGACTCATAATAGTCAAAGTCTACTGTAGGTTTATTTTCGAGGTGCGTACAGTCCTTGATTGAATTAACATAAAAGTCCTGTTTTTTGGTGACGGAGATATTTATGGTAAGCTCGCCCAAATGGTTTTCCTCGGATCTAACTATGTAACCGTCACCGTCGAAGTTAGTGTACTTATTGACGTTACTGTTGTCCGAGCAGTTAGTACTTTTATAAAAAACGATGCAGTCTGTAGTTTTTATAGAGCCGTTAGTATTTTTAAAAGTTTCAGGTAGACTGGTACAAGGGGTATTGATGAGTTGAGTTCCAACATTTCACCTAGTTGAAAATAAAATGTATGCTCGTTTAGTTCTTCAACTGAACGACACTAATAATTTTATACTTTTCAGTCACTCACCTTGGAAATCCACATCTTTAAATATCTGGACCGTTGCACAGTTGACACTGAAAATGACACCTGAGAGCAACAGAAATCTCCATCTTATTTCGTAGCACCAAACCCTCATGACTCAATCATAAATAAACTGTAGCGAAATGAGATTTATCACAGTAAAGCAGTCCTTCTGACGGTTCAGTATTATCTGGTAAATTTTTGCAAAAATCACTGGGTTTATATCGTGAATCTTACTTTTCCAAGTAATATATTTATCGCCTTTCCAGATTAAGCAAATTCTTGGTAACTCATCGCCAGATGAAATCCCTGGATGCCTCATTAAAAAATATTTGAATGAATGCAAGTTTTTGACAATTGAGGAGATTATGAGTATGATACTTGGAAAGTAAAGTGACTGATGTTTGTCTGTCAATGAATGTCGCAGGACGTATTTTCGAGAGACCAAACATCATACAAGCTTTGAATGTTTGACGTGCTCTGGAAGGATCATCAATGGTGACCTTGTGTAAATACAAGCACATATTTTCATACTGATGAAAACATGTTTGTGTCTTGCTTTGATACTTCTGATCAAAAAGCTTGAAGTACAAACTAGTCTTGCACACAATTTATTTACCAGTACCATTGAGGTTGTTACCATTCTATAATCAAATGTTCAGTTTGAAAATAATTGATTTGACGGAGACGAAGAGTTGACGGATTTTGCGTTACTACAAAAAGATTTCACAAATTACCCAGTACGTAATCACATTGAGATCATTTACAAATACTTACGTGTTGATTACGGTTAATTAGTGTCATAACATCAATAGCACGATTGCAATTCATAAAATATGTGCGTTTTGTTAATTTTCTAGATTGACTGTTCTAGGAAAGTTTCAATGTCAAGCTTTTGTAAATTCTATCAGTCAAAGAGTTCAATAAAGAATGAACAGCTATGTATCAATATGTGATACAAAAATTTAGGTAAATCGTGATGATGATTTCTTTGTGCGACTGTTGACTAGAATTTGAAAGGATGCACCATGTCAAGATATATCTGGCGTATACACAAACTGCTCATGTTCAGCAAT
>LJIJ01001833.1:0-35471 GCA_001718145.1 Orchesella cincta
AGTTTACCCGTTTTAACTCCAAGTGGAATGAGTACGTCTAATATAGCTGTTGTTCTAGCTCTAATTCAATCATTAATTGAAAGGTAACTTGAGAAGTACTTTAAATTGACAGTTAAAAGTTAATTCACGGATTATTAATTTAAGATGTAAAATGGTCTCAATTTTCTCATGATGTGATACACGCAAACAAACCCATTTGCCAAAGTTTATGAAGCAACCTACACCTAAATTTGTAAATATAACCTGGGTTAAATATAACACTACTTTTGAATGCACATTAATCAAGTTCCGCGACTCATTTACAACTTTTTTTTACCATTTAATACACATATGTCCAATTTTTCTATGATTTTCATCTTAGACAGCTAGAGTGGACCGCGTAAAGTTAAGCCGACTGTCCGACTACGTAAAAGTTACCGACCGCCCGACACCCGACTCCCGACTGCGTAACTTAGCCGACTGTAGCAATTTCCTAAGGTTTCGGATTTTTTAACCAAATGTTTCATAACCAAACCCATGTATCTCAATTCCAATTAACATGTTTACTAGGTTTGGTTATGATAGGTTAGGTTAAAAAATCCGAAATTGGGCGAATCTACCATAGTTTTCTAACTTTAACTAGTTCACAGTCGGATGGTCGGCTAAGTTTACGCAGTCGGGAGTCGGGCGGTCGGGTAACTTTACGTAGTCGGACAAGTCGGCTAACTTTACGCGGTCCTAGAAGTGGGCGTGAAGCAGAGCAGTCTTGTTCTCATCTCAAACACATACCCTTCACATATATTCTGTTCGCTCTTCCACTTCCACTTGCATAAACAAAACAAATGACAAATACGTTGGCAGGGAAGGGAAGGAAAACACCGGTCCGTTTAGGGTGTTCAGGGACTTCAAAATAGTTGTTGTATTAATTAATTAAATGTTCATTTTAACTTTGGAACCAACTATATAACTGATTTTAATAACTTAACAATCCAAAGCCGATTTTGACCGTGATAATCAAACTAAACCAAAGTACAAAAAACGTCACTGATTTTGAGAATTGACATCGCAATGGATTTGGAAGAACGTGAGCAACCACCTGCGAAATTTGTCGAGGATATATTTCCTTTGGAGGTTCGTTCCAGTATCTAATTAATTCCAGTTCTGATTCTTATCAACATTGTGTATTTTGTCCCATACAGTCAATTGATAACTTTGTCATCTTTTTAGATTTGGAGAGAAATCTTCAGCTATTTACGGTCACCAGCGGACTTGATAAGCGTGACCCAGACATCCCAGGTTTGGTTTGAGCTGCTGAACCCAATTAAGGTTCGAAAATTTATTAAAGTTGTAATAAAAACCAGGTTGATTCTAATCCGATCATGTTTTTACAGGTTTTTCCTCTCATCTTTCCAAGCCTCAGTTCTGAAGACGTCCTCAACTACCACGGGGATCCAAGGTGGAGCGAGGCAGTTGAGCACTTCTTCAAGTTCCTCCCAGCCCACTACGACATCAGGATTTCCTCCAAAAGCCCTACGTTTCCTAAGCATCCGCTTTCAAACGGTTTACTATCCAAGAACTACGTCAGCTGCTGGATAACAGCGCCACAAATCCGTTCGCCCTCACTCGTTATCTGTGTTATCGTGAAGACATCCGTCACTCATTATGCAAAGGTGAACAAGAAGTGTTCTCAGAGCGCACAACTTTGATTCAACTCGTTGAAAAATTTGGGTCAGAAATATTTCATTTGGACCTCACCCTCACGTTTCCTGAAAGGACTCACACTCAACTCACTCAACACGCAGTGATCAGAAGTTGCCTGAGACACATGCCAAACTTAAAAACTGCCTCGATTTTTGTAAGGAATAATGGCAAATTTATGACCGAACCTGGTGACGCAAATCTAGGTGGACTTGTCAGACTGAGCACGAACGTCGATGGAATATTGAGTCATGATGGACTCGTCGTTAATTCATGTCTCAAATCAACTGCAGGCTGAAGCCTCCAACCCAACTTGGAGATGAGCAAGCTGGAGCATCTCTCACACTCTCAACTGTACCTGGTGGAACATTCTTAACACTTGAAAAGTGGGTTTGTTAAATTGGAAGCAGTCTAAATTGCATTGCAGTGAAGTCACTCTGTCCGAAGTTTTTGGGACTTTAGCTCACTTTGGCTCCACCCTGAGGAGTTCTCTTCGAATATTATATGAGAGACGGGGAGGAAACGGTGCTAGGCCTCAAGTTAACTTTGCCAATGCTCCAAAAGTTTCAGCTAAATGTGGGAAACCATCGACTGGAAAGTGTGGATTTTTTATTACCGTGCGTGTCTCTCGAACGACTCATTGTTCAGAATTGTGGCTCCTTCAGTGACAACTACCGGACAGGACGAGGGCTGCCAGTGATCCAGTTTATGGGATTTGAATCAACCATGTACAATTCCAACATCTGGAAGCATCTCCCCAAACTTAAGGTCGTTGAAGTTAACGACAGAACTGAAACTTTTAAGTATTATAGAAGCGAATGGCAAGCTAATCAACTTATATAGTCATTTTGATTGAACATGTATTTTGTATGATGATTTTGTTAGTGATAAATGAAGGTGAATTAGGTACAATATTATGGTATTAACAATCAGAATTGTGATTATCGAGGTAACTAGTTTTATAGTCTTTGTTATAGTCAGAAGTTGACAGAGTACAAGAATCATTTCTTGAACACTTCACAAGTTTTGTGAACACACCGATGATGCTCTTATATTGAGACTGATATTTATGTAACTGAAGCCAGTAGTATAAGAATAGTCTTCTTGATGACCTTAATTAAGTTAAATTATGATTGATGGTAACAAACGTGATGATTATGTTAGCTAAAGGTAATATGACATAGGTAAAAATATACGTACAATTTGTTATTTTAAACGAGAGGAAATAAAGATATATTTTATTACTGTATTAAACAGTTTAATTGGGCTTTCAAATTAATGTGATTTTCTAACAAAATTGGAACAGGAAGAAGAAAAGGACTCCGAAACAGTAGCAAAAACAAGTCAAAAGCAGCTGAGAGATAGCGTTCATCATGTTCCTTTCACATTTGCTTTTTGCAAGGAGATTGGAAAAATCAAAAAGCTTCCCTTCTGCCGTTTCATTTATGTACTTTTCAGATGTGCATTTATGCATGATCAGAAATCACATTAATTTGAAGCCAATTAACTTGTTAACAGTAATAAATATATCTTTATTTCCTCTCGTTTAAAATAACAAATTGTACGTATATTTTACCTATCTTTAGCTAACATAGTCATCACGTTACGTTCAATAATAATTTAACTTAATTAAGTTCATCAAGAAGACTGTTCTTATATTACTGGCTTCAGTTACATAAATATCAGTCTCAATATAAAACGCATCATCGGTGTGTTCACAAAACTTGTGAAGTGTCAAGAAATGATTCATGTACTCTGTCAACTTCTGACTATAACAATGACTATAAACTAGTTACCTCGATAATCACAATTCTGATTGTTAATACCATAATTATTGTACCTAATTCACCTTCATTTATCACTAACAAAATCATCATACAAAATACATGTTCAATCAAAATGACTATATAAGTTGATTAGCTTGCCATTCGCTTCTATAATACTTAAAAGTTTTCAGTTCTGTCGTTAACTTCAACGACCCTTAAGTTTGGGGAGATGCTTCCAGATGTTGGAATTGTACATGGTTGATTCAAATCCCATAAACTGGATCACTGGCAGCCCTCGTCCTGTCCGGTAGTTGTCACTGAAGGAGCCACAATTCTGAACAATGAGTCGTTGAGAGACACGCACGGTAATAAAAAATCCACACTTTCCAGTCGATGGTTTCCCACATTTAGCTGAAACTTTTGGAGCATTGGCAAAGTTAACTTGAGGCCTAGCACCGTTTCCTCCCCGTCTCTCATATAATTTCGAAGGAGAACTCCTCAGGGTGGAGCCAAAGTGAGGCTAAAGTCCCAAAAAACTTCGGACAGAGTGACTTCACTGATGCAATAGCGAGCTTCAATTTAACAGCCTTAAAGGAGACTTTAGGTGTTTCAAATGTTGGGCAATCCACTTCAGTGTAAAGAGGGCGCGTAATTAAAGAATGACCTAAAGGGTGCTCAACTTTTTGGCTCCGTATTTTGCTGAAAATTTGTAGGATGATAGATTGTGATGGCGTAGAATACGAATATGGCAATCGTTAGAGAAATTTAACGTTTCCTGCAGCTTTGATAGCAGCGGCAATTTTTCCCATGGTAACAACGGTTTTTCGCGTTATCCGCCCGCTGGGTGGCGCCACGATCGGTAATTTCTCTAATTTTTGCAGATTCGTATCTACGATCACAATCCTATCATCCTACAAATTTTCAGCAAAATCGGAGCCAAAAAGTTTGAGGCACCCCTTAGGTCATCCTTTAATTACAAGCCCCTTTACAGTTGAGTGTAGAGAGCTCGCCAGCTTGCTCATCTCCCAAGTTTGGGTTGGAGGGCTTCAGCCTGCAGTTGATTGAGACTGGAATTAAAGACGAGTCCATCATGACTCAATATTCCATCGACGTTCGTGCTCAGTCTGACAAGTCCACCTAGATTTGCGTCACCAGGTCGGTCATAAATTTGCCATTATTCCTCACAAAAATCGAGGCAGTTTAAGTTTGGCATGTGTCTCAGGCAACTTCTGATCACTGCGTGTTGAGTGAGTTGAGTGTGAGTCCTTTCAGGAAACGTGAGGGTGAGGTCCAAATGAAATATTTCTGACCCAAATTTTTTCAACGAGTTGAATCAAAGTTGTGCGCTCTGAGAACACTTCTTCTTGTTCACGTTTGCATAATGAGTGACGGATGTCTTCACGATAAACACAGATAACGAGTGAGGGCGAACGGATTTGTGGCGCTGTTATCCAGCAGCTGACGTAGTTCTTGGATAGTAAACCGTTTGAAGAGCGGATGCTTAGGAAACGTAGGGCTTTTGGAGGAAATCCTGATGTCGTAGTGGGCTGGGAGGAACTTGAAGAAGTGCTCAACTGCCTCGCTCCACCTTGGATCCAGTGGTAGTTGAGGACGTCTTCAGAACTGAGGCTTGGAAAGATGAGAGGAAAAACCTGTAAAAACATGATCAGATTAGAATCAACCAACCTGGTATTTATTACAACTTTTATTCATAAATCCTAACTTAATTGGGTTCAGCAGCTCAAACCAAACCTGGGACGGTCTGCTCACGCTTATCAGTCCGCTGGTGACCGTAAATAGCTGAAGATTTCTCTCCAAATCTAAAAAGATGACAAAGTTTTAATAACACGTCTGAATTTACTGATGGGAAAAAACACAATGTTGATAAGAATCAGAACTGGAATTAATTAGATACTGGAACGAACTCCAAAGGAAATATATCCTCACAAAATTTCGCAGGTGGTTGCTCACGTTCTTCAAATCCATTGCAATGTCAATTCTCAAATCAGTGGACTTTTTGGTACTTTGGTTTAGTTTGATTATCACGGTCAAAATCGTCTTTGGATTGTTATGTATTAAAATCAGTTATATAGTTGGTTTCAAAGTTAAATTGAACTTTTAATATAATTAATATAATAATTATTTTGAAGTGCTCTGAACACGCCTAAACCGTGTTTTCTGCGATCCTTCCTTCCCTGTCAACGTAACGTATTTGTCATTTGTTGTTGTGTTTAGTAAGTGTGTATGTAGTGAAGATAGTGAACAGAATATATGTGAAGGTATGTATTTGAGATGAGAACAAGACTGCTCTGCTTCACCGCCACTACTAGCCGTCTCAGATAAGAATCATGAAAAAATGGAAATATAATACATGAAATGTAAAAAAAGTTGTAAATGAGTCGCGGAACTTGATTAATGTGCATTCAAAAGTAGTGTTATATTAACCCGGGCTATATTTACAAATTTAGGTTGGTAGGTTGCTTAAAAACTTTGGCCAAATGGGTTGGTTTGCGTTCAAATCAAACAGCATGAGAAAAATTGAGACCGATTTATATCTTAAAGTAATTAACCGTTGTATTAAGGCATTTAAGCTGTGAATGGTGTAAAGTGACTTCTCAGTTACCACATTTAATTATGATCGAATTAGAGTTTGAACCAATTTATTGATGGCGTATTGTTCAGGTTCTCCTCAATCAAACGGATGGACGGACAGACAGACAGACAAATATTACGTACAAAGTGGCCATATTTATAGGTGTATATGCAATGTACATTGTTAAAGCTGATTTGCTACTTCAGCAGAAACAATACGGATTTGAGTTGAGTGGTCTGGTCTTTTTATCTTACTCTAGAAGATCTTCACTATCCTTCATGCTTTTTGCATCTGCACGTCACAGCAAAGGTTATCTGGATCTATTTCATAATCACTGATCAGAAATGATTTGCGTATTTTACATGATAATTGCTAGTTTTAATTAAATCTTTTTGAAATAATACTTTGTACTACATATCTTACTAATGTAACCTAATCAACTAAGTGTAACTTCCATTGTTGTATCGTTAGCAAGCACAATCACCGATGTAATTTACCTATCAATAGCAATTCAGTCTTCAATAATCTTATATTAATAAGGGTTCAGCAGCTCAATCCAAACCTGGGTCACGCTTATCAAGTCCTCTGGTGCCGTGAATAGCTGAAGATTGCGCTCCAAATCTAAAAACAAGACAATTTCGATAACTATTTATTTAAATTAATTAACTATTTTACAATATGGGGAAAATACACAAGGTTGATAAAATTCAGACAACTGATTAGATGGCAGAACAAACCTCCAAAGGAAATATTTCCTCGACTAATTTCGCAGGTGGGTGCTCACATTCTTCCAAATCCATTTTCAAAATCAGTGATGTTTTTTGAACTTTCGTTAGGATGTCACAGTTAAATTACTTTTTCGTTTGCCCGTAACATTACTGTTATTAATAGTATAACAGAAAAATTTACTAAAAAATAGAAACAAGAGGCGGGTGTTTGTTTGCTCCATTCCTGCCAACCGTATTTGTCATTTCAAGTAGAAGGTAGAAGAAGTAGAGTGAGCCAAGCTGGGGATCGAGTTGATCTAGTTCCTTTATGTGGTGTTCTTTCCTCCTAACGTTTCCTCTCTGCAAGGAGATTGTAAAAGACAACTAGCTTCCTACTTACTTTTGGCATCTGCAGCAATTGCACATTTTTCTGAATGAAAGGGGGAAATGTTCCCACGCACGTGGATAGCTGGATTGGATGATCACTGGTCAGAAATCATTTGTATTCTACATGCTACTTGGTAGTGTCAAATAAATTTTTATTTCCTCTCGTTTGAATACTACTACATTTTACCTAGTCAACTAACATGTTATCTTGTTAGCTGACTTATCAGTAGCTATATAATTATATTATTATCCTTTCTACATTTTACATAATATAATAACTTCATATCAAATCAAGGTTTTATTTATTTATAATGTAATAGTACTGGCGCAGTTTTATATAGACTATATAGATAGATCAGTCTGTTAGTGTCATTATGTTTAATCACAAATTCTGTATCATATTAAGAGATGAATGGTTTGTATCTCTAATTACAACTATTCACTTTAAATAAACACCTTCCTGATTGTTTCCACAATTATACATGATTTATTTTCCATAATAATAATAATAATAATAAATTATGATGAATAATAGTATTAATCGTAATTACTATGGTTTATACAATGTCACTAAAAGAACCCTATCAAATCATATAGTTATATACGTAGTTTCACTATATATGTATAAATCATAGGAGTTTTGTCAAAAAATGAAAAAAATGAAAATAAACAAAATGTCGTAAATGCGATGAGATGAAAAAGTTAACTAAACGACCTTCCATGCTTCCAAATCGCTCCTATTATACCCGAAAGTCTGACTTCTGTCGCTAAGTTGAACAACCTGAAGTTTAGGAAGACGTTCCCAAATATTGGACCTATACAAGGATGATTCAAACCCAAGAACTTGATAGTGGCAACTGTTCTCCTACATAATAGCTGTCGGTGATTGAGTCACAACACACAACGCTCAGACTTTCCAGGGCTACACATGGTAACAAAAAGTCTACGCTTAGCAGCCGGTGTTGCCCACGTTCAGCTGATCTTTTGGAGCATTGGCAGCGGCAACTCCAGGCTTGGCAACCATTTCCATTCCGTCATCCTCACATAATATTCTAAATAAAACTCTCTCAGAGTTGAGTCATGTGTGACCTACAGTCTGAAAAAATAGATACTAGATCGACCTCTACAAAGCAATAGCCCTGTCAATTTAAGCACCTTCAAGGGAGACTTTAGGGCTCGTAAAATGTGCAGATCATCTCGAGAGATCACATTGGTGTGGAGATGTTCCAAATTCCTTCATTTCCATTTTAGGTGCAGCTCTTCAGTTCGCAGTTGCTTCAGATTGGAATTAGCAACCAATCTACCAATATCAAGTATCCCTTTAATGTTTGTGCTTAGTTTGACTACCCTATCCAGTTGTGGGGCCGTCGGTCCAGTCTCAGCCACAAATTTTGGACTTTTAACCGCAAAATTGAGACAGTTTTTAGGTTGGGCATAAACCTCAGGCAAAGAACTGGATCATGTTGAGAAGACACGTGTCGTGATTGTTAAAATTCTTGATGTTGAGGTTGAAGTGCCATATTTCAGACCCAAATTTTTCGACGAGGCTTATCAAAGTGCCACGCCGCTGTAAACGGATGAAGGAAATCAGATTCCTCATGGTAGCTCAGATAACGAGTGACGGCGAACGATTTATGGGGCTGTCAATTAGCTGTCTTATCATCTCAATAGGAAGTGGCTGAAAATTGGATGATAAGGGAAATTCGATGGGCGAAGATAAGATCCCGTTGTCGTTGTGGGGTGGGCTAGAACTTGAAAAAGTCGTCAACCACCTCGCTCCACTGATAATTGAATGGAGCCGGCAGTTGAGAACGCGCTCGAGCTGAGATGAGGAAAAATTAGCGGAAACACCTGTAAAAATTGTGAGGAGTGGATTAATTACACTTTAGTTTTTTTCTAATGTTTCGTTAAAAAGTTCCAACCTTTTTTGGATTCAGCCAACTCCCTCAAAACCTGGGAGGTATCGAAAATACTTAGCCAAATCTTGGGCAGAATGCAAAATACGTGAATATTTTATTCCAAATCTGAAACACAACCAACAAATTTCAAACTAAACTAATTACCTGTTTTACAAGTTAAAGAATCGCAAACTTGATAGCTAAACAGAAATGAAATTTATTATAAATAGAAATAACTTTCCAATGGACAATACTTCATCCACTAATTTGGGAATTGGTGGTGCTCAAGTTCTTCCAAATCCATTGTGGCTACACTTGTAAGTAAGTTCTCACAATCAGTCTGAATTTTGAACTTGTTTGATGGTCACATTTATAAATACAATTTTGAGTTTTTCACAAACTTATCTGCTATTGGTATTTTCAAAATTCAAATCAATATAACAATTATTACGTTTTAAACTTTCTCGATAAACAAATCGCAGACCGTATTTTATGTGCTCTTTTCTACCAAGATATTTTGGTTCGCCTGTTATTACAAGAAGGTGGAAGGTACAGAATCGAGTGTATCATGCAGGATTGTGGAGAGATTGAGCTCAGCAGCAAATACAAGAGAAAAGAAGAGGATCATGAATTCTTCATTAGAATGTAGAATGCGCTAGAAATAGAAAAGGTCAAGTTAAGGCTGTGTGTTCAGCCATTGGTTTGAAGTGGAATAACCCTTCACTTTAGTTTATGTAATCCAGACCATAAAAAGTACCGAAAGTTCCACATTATACAGATGATACTCCTATGACCCAGCTTTGCTTGAAAGATGCAGCACAAAAACACCGTTGTCTTTTGCGTATTATAATATCATGCTGTCAAGTTATTAATGAATCAAGATACTTTTGAAGGTTCATGCAAGCACTGAAATTAAGGACATAATTCCTTTTCAGTTTTCTTTGTTATTCCTCTCCGTATTTTCTCAAACTGATACTGATACAGTTCATCTCCGAAAGATAGTGTGAGGAATTTTTTTCAGTGTTTCCCCCCTTTTCCTTAACAAAACCGTACTTTAGGCCATATTTTCTGAATGAAACGTGGGTGTGGTCTCAAAACGCAGGTGGGTAGCTGAATGTATGCATGATTACAGATAAAAAATTTTTGTATGTTACATGATGATTTGTACTGTTAAATAAATTTTATTTTCCTCTCGTTTGAAATACATAAAGAAGTTGAGTGGTATGCTAAATTTAACTAAAAACGTTTAAAGATTTCGTTAATTTCATCATATCAATATGTTACTGGCTTAAATTTTCCAAATATTAGCTTCTAGTCTCATGATAAATCGCGTTTACTGCTGTTCGCCAGAACTTGTAGAGTGTCAAGAAATTATTCTTGTATTTTGTGGACTTCTTATCTCGACATAAAACAAAAACTACAAACTAATACTACTAACCTTCAATACTCACCTAAATTCACGCATTTCATATCAAATATAAAACTGATAAAAAAAATCTTCTTGTGAGTTCAATAAAGCTCACAAATCAGTTCAGGGCCAAAGTTTTTCCATACGACGTGATTGGCATCATGATTAAGGTTTAAAAGATGGCTAATAAATTGCTTTCCTTCCCAATCGTTTCTATTATACTCAGAAAGTCTGAGTTCTGTCCTTAACTTGAACAACCTGAAGTTTAGGAAGACGTTCCCAAATATTGGAATTATACAAGGATGATTCAAACCCCAAGAACTGGATGGCTGGCAACTCTCGTCGTGTACGGTAGTTATCACTGAAGGAGCCACAACTCACAACGCTTAGGTTTTCCAGTGCGACACACGGTAACAAAAAATCCACACTTTCCAACCGATGGTTGCCCACATGTAATTCAAGCTTTAAAAGACTCGGCAACTGCAACCCCAGCTCGAGATTCGATTCTTCCCCGTTCCTCACATAATATTCTAAGTAGAGCTCCCTCAGAGTATCGTCAAAGTGAGTCAGAGGCACAAAAATGGATTCTAAACGGACCGCTGCGTAGCAAAAGTTGGCTTCCAATTTCAGCACCTTTAAAGGGGCCTTCAGAGTTCCCAAATTGTTAACATCGAACATTGAGTACAAATGTGTGTGGAGATATTCCAACTTGCTCATTTCCATGTTAGGGCGAAGGCCTTGAGTTTGCAGCTGCTTGAGACTCGAATTAAATTCAATTCCATTATAATTAAGAATCCCATTCACGTTCAAACTCAGTTTGACAAGACCACTCAGTGATGGGGCGGTTGGTCCAGTCTCAGCCACAAATTCTTTACCAGTCGCTGCACTAATTGATGCAGTTTTTAAGTTCGGCAGGTGTCTGAGGCAACCGCTGATCACTTTGTATTGATCTCTCCCAAACTTCGTGAGGGAAAGGTCAAAGTGCCATATTTCAGACCCAAATTTTTCAACAAGGCTCATCAATGTTTGACGCTGATTGGAGAGGATTTTAAGTTCCTTTTGTGTGACAAAATTTGTACAAAAATTCATATTCTCATGGTAGCTCAGATAACGAGTGAGGGCAAATGGATTAGTGGTGCTGGTATCAAGGAGCTGAGTTAGTTGTTGAATAGTAAACCCTTTGAAAAGTGGGTGGGCAGGATATTTGGGAGTGCAAGTGGTAATCCCGATGTCGTAGTGAGCTGGGTGGAATTTGAAAAAGTTGTCAACCACCTCGCTCCACTGATGATTGATGGAACGGCAGTTGAGGACGTCTTTCGAGCTGAGATGAGGGAAAATAATTGGAAACACCTGTAAAAAGTATGATAAAAATGTGGATTAATTATCCTTCCAATTTTTTTATACCTTAAACTTTTCCATTAAAAATGTTAACCTTGTTTGGCTTCAGCAGCTCTTTCCAAACTTGAGAGGTTCGGAACACGCTTAGCAAGTCTTCAGCGGAATGTAAATATTTGAAGATTTCACTCCAAATCTAAAACAAATTAATTAACCTCCTGTTTTATAAGAGAAATATACACAAACTTGATAAGAATAAGGAATTAAATCAGTGTCAAACCTCCAAAGGAAATATTTCTTTCACTAGCTTGGGTGGTGGTTGCTCACGTTCTTCCAAGTTCATTGTGGTACAATTAAATTATAACAATCAGCCTGAACCTTTTTCAAGTTAGTTTGATTGTCACAGCTAAAAACGCAATCCACGATTTTTTGCAATATTATCAGTAACCGATGTAGTTGGTTTCAAAGTTAAAGTCAGCTAGTAATAAAATAAAATAAATATTATTCTAAAAATGTTTATAAAAACAAACGTCAGCCGGTATTCATGTGCTCCTTCCTTCCTACCACGCTATTTTCACTTGTTTTTTGTTGTAAGAAGGTAAACCACAAATGCATGAAAAGGTATATACGATAAATTGAGCTTGAGCTCAGCCAAGACAAGAATCAAGACGGATATGAAAAAATACATAAAAAGCATACAAGCAAATATACCTTGTCGCTATCCCCAACTTTCACTTCAAATGAAACAAGAATGTGAATAGAATTCTGGAATATATTCACGAGATCTATGATTCTTAGTCTTATTGGCATTATTACACCTCGGCATTATAGTATTATTTGAAATTACCCCAAAGATCAATAAGGATACAAAGATCCTTGACTATATTATAAATTATACAATTATGTTGAACGAAAATCTAAAGAATCTGGATTTCCTTGACTAATTTTGGAAATCATGGGCTAAATAAAAAATAAATAGAATCGTTTACATTGAATCTCTGCCATCGTAATTATAACACGTTTTTCAGGGTCTGTGTGTGGAAACTCCGATTTTCTTGCAATGCCCCAAAATAAAAATTTCTTTCTGTACACTATGAATCAATGCCTAAAAACGATGAGATCTTTCTTCTCCGGATCGGAATGAACCACAAGTAAATTATGTAGGCTGAGCCTTTCAGCCTTACATACATAAGCCTCAAATAAGCCTTTCATAGCACCTACCTCAATTATTATTATCATCGTAATGGGCCTCGGATATGTAATTGGGGAAATATTCATCAAGTCTTTATCGCGTAAGAATAATTATAATTTCATATGGGTTTCGTACGCATCTCTATGCTGCCTGAAATTAAATTTATTGTCAAATTGTTGCACGGATATCAGTATTTCGTTGGATAAGAACTCAATAACCAGAAAGATAGAGTAATCACATTAATAAATAGTTTGTTAATTGGAACATCTCATTTAGTTTCTCTTTATTTTTATTTTCAGGAGCGCCTGCCTTCCATTTAAGCCTCTTTGATAAAATATCTGATAAGTTTTCAGAACTGCCTAGTCGAACATGCACACTTTTGCAAGCTGTCCGAATTTTAAAAACCATTCCTTCAACATCATTTTTTGGGTCATATTTTTTTTGCCAGACTTCTCCGCTATGATATCTGACAGAAATGACAAGCCACTGAGATGGGCAAGTATAAATTTTGACATCCAATCCATGAATTTTACGTCTCCGCCTCAAGTAGAACCCACCTTGCTGATTCATTTGGACGAATTAGTCAGAACTGGTGAATTTAAGATTTATGATTGACATCTACTGAATTCAATTTCGTAGTTCCCGATTACGACTTAGCTTCCCCCTTCCATTTTCTGGGAAAACCGCTTTAAACACGATAAATTATTTAAGCTTTTTAGAAACGATTTTAGTTTAAAAAGTCAGTAAGTAATGGGCATCAGAACTAAATTCATGAAGTTGCGAAGCACTGCAAGAATGCTTTTCAGTAAAATATCACCAATCAATTTTAAAAAACCAACATTTACCTACTTTTTGGACTTAAGCATTCACCAACATGCCAAGATTCATGTTGTGCTTTGCCAACTTACAACTTTCACTCCATTCCTTTGGGATACAAAACATGAACGAATAATAGTCAATAGATCAAGATGGCAGGTTGAAAAATTAACTGTTTTTACTATACATCTCAGCATTTTAATATGCATGCTCTACGAAATAGTTTTGAATGTCTTAATTAATAAGCATGTTGAAACACACGTCATTCTTCTTCGCATGGTGTTTTTTGTTGTCCATTACTGGGCATTACTTTATTACAAGATTGTTTGGACAGAAGCGGATACTCTTTGCGCGGTTGTGAATGAGTTATTGTGCAACTTTGAAAAAATTGGAATAGGTAACAAATTTTCATTTAAAAAAAGGAAATTTATGTCTAATTCTGTAATTTCTATTCATTCTTTAGGAACTCTGAATACCAAAAACATGAGAGTAATACTTACGCTTTTGAAGGGAACTCTGTTTGTACAAACACTGGCAATCACAACGTTGATGGTTTTCAATCCTGGAACACCTCCTTTCCCAACTTCTTTATGTGGGAATGGAAGCTGGTATAAAATTGCAATTCAAACTGGTTTATTAGTCCTTCAGCTCTGGAACCTCTACTCTTGGGTGTCACATGGTCTTTTAACTATGTTCGGATTGCTTTTGTGCAACGGAGCATTATATTTTGGTGTGAAATCTCTGCGAAAATCAGAGGTCAACCGATCATTCAGGAAATACACAAAATTACAACTACTAGCACTTTTTACCAATGTACTTTTTCAAATGTCTTTACATATGTCCCTCGTAATTGCATGCATCTTGGTGGCATTATAGGCATTACGTCGTCTGTCAAGTATCATGAAAATATGTCGTACAGTGAACTATCCGTGATGGTTTTGATTGGTTCACAAGCTACGATTATTATTTTGGTTATTTATAGGGTTCCGGGAATGGTAAATTGGATGGGGAGAGAATTGCTGCATGGTTGGAAAGGGAACCTTTCGTGGACTCTGAATAGGTGGGAAAAGAGGGTTCTAAGGTCTCTAAAGGAAATCCGGATCCAGTTTGGAAAAATTAATTTCTTTGAAAGAAACACATCCTTGGTAATTTCAGGCTTTCAAATTGAACAAATGATGAATGTTTTGTTGGTATTAAAATGATGGGTTAAAAGTAAAAGTGTTTCTAATATAGCACAAGAAAAATAATACTAAAAGCATTTGAATGGCAGTGCGCATAACTTTAAACAAGGTTTTAAACTGGGATGATAATACTATATTTTAGAAGAAACATTTAACGTGGTTTAAAACCCTTAATTATTAACACATGCTTAAGTGTATATGTGCAAGCTTTCATGCCTATTGGATAATAAAAACAAGAATTTAGAAACACTTTCTCTAATTGCCCCTACTTAAATTTATATTGGTTGTTAGTCACACAGGTCCAAAATCCACTTCCTTAAAATATATGCGTATTATTACTACTTAATATGCAATAATTTTAATTTCATTTAAAAGTTATTTTACACTTTTACTACGAAAAACAAATTGTTTTTTAACAAAAACAAGGCGAATTAACAATGACAATATACATACAATTACATTTTCATACAATACATATGATATGATGATATAATTGAAATATGAAATAAAACATTAATAAAAGGATAAGAATATCAACGATTGTAAATAATATGGGTGGGATGAAAAGTGTAAAAAATAACATGCAGTGCAATTTGAAAGTAGATGAGTGCATTGTTATAACATAATGTAGTTAGTTACAAGGAGTGTTTTAATAACAAGAATGCTTGACACAGTTGCTCGTGTGTGCTGGTAACCCGTTCTGTATAATATTACGCTGACATGACGAATACTGATGCAGCCATTCGTTACTATATCCAATACCAAAATTTTAGAATTCAATGGAAAGTCACATTTCAGCTGCATCTCTTTTTTCTAAAGTTCATTAATGCAATCAGCATCCCCGAGAATGAACCCGCGACAGAGTCAGTTACATTTACAAATCATTTAAATACATTTAAATACAGTCAAATATTTTCGCAGTAGAATGGGAAACAGTTGACTTAACTTTGAGCGACAAAGCATTTTAATTCTGTTGACGATGTGTTGGTTTTCAATCTAAAGAGCACGAATGCGTAACGTTTGTATTTCTTTCAGGGAAGGTGAAACATACTTTTACAAATTGCCGTGGTTTTGGTGTCACATCATATCACTTAGATCCAATAATTTGTACGTGATGTCGCGATATCTTCAAATATTTACAAAATCGTAATTATATTTTGAAGCCGGTGATGACGGATGGAACATTGAATGTACGCAAGAGAGAAAAACGATGATGATGATGATATTTTTGTGTGTATGTATTTGTATAGAAACAAAGTGATCTAAATGCATAGGAGCGATACATACCTACTTTCACTGACAAATCGTTCTTTATCTCTTTTAAAATTTATTACTGTTGTTATTGCGTTTTATTGCACTTTTGTCTATTGAAAAATCGTCTTTGCATTACAACTGCTGCACTGCTTTTGTATCTGAATAAAAGAAACACCAGTTAATTCATCAGTCATGTACTACAGCTTCAATAATGATAGTTTAAAGTCTGTTTTTCTTTTTCTGGAATCACTTTCTAAACTTCCAGTAACTTGCATACCTCCCACAGCCTACATGAAAGACAGGAGCAGCCACTGCTGCTACAGGTTTGACAGCAGTTCTGACTTCTTGTCTTGCTGAGATGAAGGGATCGAGTTGGTGTGAGTCTGATCCTCCTAGCATTTGCTTTATGCAAGGGGATTGTAAAGAGCTTAAATCTTCCCTTCCAATTTTCCCTTGCATGATGCTCTTTGTTCTCTTTTTGTAGCATGAAATGGAGAATTAAACCAACATGATTTTACATTTACCTGCCCGTTGCTTTTGACTTTTGTATAGAATTGTGAATAACTTTGCATTGTGTGTTATACCAACATTACTCCAGGAAATATGAGCAAACTCTTGCGTGATCAATTCATGAGCGAGCCACTTAGAGCCATTCTTATTAAATTATAGGCATTTTTCCAATTGAAGTGAATAACCAAAATGCTCTTTTTTGTTCGAATGGAACATAAATTGAGTACGTCAATCTATTGAAACTGTTTTGCTATGAGTAGATTCAGTTGCCAGCTTCAATACATCTATGTATTCGGAATTGCAGGAAATTCACACAATAACCCATAATGGTAGGTAATCTATGGTTGAATACGAATTTAATCAAACTCCCCATTTCATATCAGTACAGAGAAATACTTACAAACATATGGGCATTTTTATTACAGCAGTTACTTGTTTGTTCTACAAATAACCAGTGATAGTATACTTCTGCGGTTTATATCAACTTCGAAATTGTTTAAAAATAAAACGTCTTAATTAAATATTACAAGATGACGTTTAATCCATGCTGTTGTATGACATTGAGAACTGGAGGTCTCATAATTGGAATTCTGGAAATTGTAAGCAGCTACATACATCTCATTCCTTCGGGTTTTATTCAAAGTTTCACTCATTTCCTGGCAAGATGTGTGCGTTTGTGTTCAATTACAGCCAAATTTAATTTAATTCCAACAGGTTTGCAACTCAATATTTCTCATTTTAACATCTGTTGCTCTTGGAGGAATAGTTGTTGTCATATCCGTTGACAATAATGGAACACTCGCCAGAAATATGACGGAACAAATTCAAAAGGAACATGATGGGGGCCTCTACGGAACAAATACTGGTCAAGCGAGTACGTTAGCTAGATCAGGATTTTGTAAAACGTAGAGAAAAATTAAATATTATAACATGAGTTTCTTGGAATATCCAGCAGTGCCAATGTTGACCATTTTATTGGGCCTTCTATTCCTTCTATGTGTGGTTAAACTGATTATGAGCGCTTTACTTATTCATGGTATTCGAAAGGTAGCGATTAAATTAATTGGGAACCCATTTCAATAAAAATGTTGCAAAATATTTAAAGTTTATTTCAATAATTTGACTGTAGGAAAGAGTGTCTTTTCTCAAAATCTGGCTAATTTTCCGAGCTTCCTGCCTCGTGTTCTCTTTCCTCCTCACCATTTTAGTAACTGCCACTGAAGTCAAGAAAGCTGGGAAAAAATTTCACTCAAATATACCAAACTATTTTATGTACATTCTGGAAATATATTTTATCTACGTTGTGTACCGCTTATTTATCGAACTCCGGGGTGGGTTGTCTCTGAGACCAAAGCCAAAATAATATGAATTTTTGTAAGAATTTTCGTCAAGCTCAAGTAACAAAATAAATATTGAAGCTAATTTCTCAAAACGTTTAGCTGTAGCAAAGTCAGTTTGATTTTAATAGGGCCATTTATTATACCAAAAAATTCATCTAATTAACTAATGCTACATCACAGTTACAAATAAAAACTATATTTGAAGAATATCTCAAAGTTAATTTTGTATGACGCCTTCATCTTTTTTCCACCCACTTCCTCCATATCCCCAATTAACTCCAGGTGCAACATTGACGCCACTGGTAGTCTGAACCCAGGAGCTTCCAGCAAACGTGCCAAGAGAGCCTCCTGAAAAGGCTGTGGGTTTAGAATTCACATTAGCGTTGAGCACGTTGGAAAGGTTGTAGGTAGCAGAATCTGTCCCAGTAGAGGAGAGATTGACAGTAGGACCTTCTACTGATTCCGCCACATCTTGAACTACAACTGTGCCCATGTTAACGAGTAAGTCCGAGTCAGGTCCCAACGCAGTTGAAACACCCATAGTTGCATCTCCATCATCATCACTGACGGTCAAATAAATGTTATCTCCCATCGTGTTTTGAAGAGCGATGGTTTGAGCGGTGAGGTGTTCTCCAGTGGTTGCCACAATGCCTTCTGAAGCCACTATTTAGAAAAAACACAACACCATTAGCTCAGAAATCAGTTACACAACCTAGTACAAGTATGAAAATTACCTGGTGAAGGACTCCAACCGCCTGGAGGTTCAGACCAACCTTGTGGCATTGGAGATGATTTGACTTGTGCAGCCATGAGCATTAATGCCAAAAGGTAAAACTTCATTTTGCTCAAGTTGAATAAAAAGTATGCTCTGGTATCTCAAAGGGAAATGAGAACTTGAAAGAAAAGTCGAGCGTTTATAAGTCCCTTGTTTCGTTGGTCTAGCATAAAATATTGCTAAACAATTCAATGCTAGCTTTATCCAGTCACAACTGGTTTTTTTTAACTCAAAACCCCAACAAAGAAATACCAACTCAAATTTTTAAACAAGGCTTTCATTCTTATTCTAAAATAAATAAAAAAGTGTTTTGTGCATTTCAAAGGATTACAATATTAGATTAGGACGATTTACAACCTAAAAAAAAGTGACCCAGAAGAACAACTGGGTAGTGTTTCATGTGAATTGTCATGAATATGATGGAGAACAAAAAGCCCTCAAAGAGCGTCCGATGAAACCAAGTTTTTATCCTTCATTGATATTAATGCTGTCAAATATAGTCCTACCTCCTTTTTCATGATAAATGCCAACCAAGCTGGTTAACCGTCGACAAAATCATGAGCATCGTCATTTCTGACATTTCAGGAAAACAAAATTGTATGCCTACTTCTTATTAAGTTGAGCTCTAAACCATTTTTAATCAATGCAATGGAAACACGATGGATGGAAACTAAAAGGACGAAATGAAGTAATAATATTATAATGAATATCACAACTGCCTGGTTTTCTACTGTAATCATATATCATGAGCTAGCAATATTTAATATCTATTTTCCACGTGCACCATTTATTATACTTGAGTAATAGTTGTACAGAGGTTATCTAATGCTACATTATGTCAGAAATAAAAATATATTGAGATTGAAGAATAGCTATACGTCAATTTTGTTTTCCCTTGTAAATGAATTCACTTGTGCAGTCATGAGCAGTAATGCCAAATAGTAAAGCTTCATTATGCTCAAGTTTGAACTCAGGTTTCTCAACGCAAACTGTGACCAAGTCGGACGAAAGAGAAGGCTTTTATGGGTTCCTTCCTCTACTATTTTTACACATTTGTATGCTCACTTTACCCAGTTACAACTGATTTTCTTGTAATCCATCACAAAAAAAGGCTTTCTCAATTTCTTTAAAAAACTTTTTTCTCCTCAAATAAAAAAGGTGTTTTTACATGTCACAAAGGATTACCGTATTATAATCTGTCTGAACCAAGACGGTTTCGCAGTACCCGAGGGACTTTTCTATTCAACTGTCATTGATACTTTTGTTTATCAAACAAATTCCTCTTATTTATACCTTGTTTTTTAACTTCCAACCAGCCAAACAGGTAAATCAACGTCATCAAGATTGCTTCTATTTTTAATGCTGAGTGAAAAATTCACAAAAACAAATGTTACAATTTTCTGAATAAAAATGTTTCAAAAATTCCATTTATTAGTTACCTCTCCAGTTTACGTCTCATCATGCTTTTTTACATGACGCTTGTACGCGTATATAGTTCGAAACTCCTTGCCACAAACATGGCAAATATGTAGCTTGCCTTCTCTCCTCCTTTCCTCTATTGTCATGTGAGTTTCCATGTGATATTCCATTTTGGAGTTTTCACCTTTCCCCATTCTAACACCACATACAGGGCACTCCAACATTCCCTCCGCAATTTCCTCTCCAGGATGATCCCTTTAAAACATTTACATTTTAATATAAAAATACAATAATTTATTCGCATTTTTTAAAATATTTAATCTTACTTTATAATATGCTTATCGAGGGCATATTTCCACTGGAACTTTTCTGGACAGTGAAGACACTCATGCACCTTTCTCCAACTGAGCCATTTGAAAAAGTCGGATGAACTCGACCAATATGACTCACTAAACTTTTGTGATCAGCACAAGCTTTTCCACAGTGCGGGCAAATCTGAGGCTCATCTTTCACATCAGCATGACTCTTTTTGAGGTGGATTCTGAGGCAGATCCTTCTTTTAAAAGTTTTTTGACAGATTTCACAACGAAATTCAGCCTTCCCATGAACATCACTTGAGTGTCTCACTAGTTGTATCCTTTTTGCGAAGGTTTTGCTGCAAATTGTACATTCAAAGGTTTCTCCTTCATCGCCATTTAAATTATCCTTGAAATTGTGAGTTGTAATGCGATGCTCTCTCAACGCGCTTCTCCCGATGAAAATTTCTCCACAGACTTCACATGGAGTTGGTTTGTGATGATGTGTGTGATGTTGGTCCATCTGAAACTTGTTTTTAAACTCTTTCAAGCATTCTTGACAGGTTTGGGGACCCCCTGAAAGTTGAGCTTTCCTTGCGGCTTTCTTTTTCCTCGCTTTGTCATTCCCTTTATGATAATTTTGGATGTGGATCCAAAGAGCGTGTGAAGAAGTGCAAAGAGCTCCGCATTCCGAACACTTGTGAGTCTTGAGAAATGCTCCGTGGTACAAATTATAGTGGTTCTGAAGATTGCAAGCTCGGTTCACAACATCCTTTCCGCATTCTGGACAAACTCGTCGTGGTTTCAAATGCCCTGGAATCCGTATGGGGTTACGTGCACGAGCTCGTGCAGTTTTAAAAGGTTTAACTCAAGAAAGCCTAATCCACAACAGGAGCAAGTATGAAGGGTCCCCTCCTCTTCCAAGTGCGTTTTGAGGTGCTCGTTGAGCTGCAGATGGCTCTCGAACTGCTCAATTTCACATCCCTCCACTTGGCAAAGAAAGTTACCTTCTTTGGAATGACTTGAAGAAACATGATACTCAAGGGACTGCTGAAAACCATAAGTCTTGTAGCAAAAAGGCACGGAAACTCCTTCGTTTTAATGGCTTGCTCGTGTCCCCTCAAATGAACCACTTTTTGGGAAGTCGTGGGTCCGCATATCTCACAGTTCCAAGATGAACCATCCTCTCCTTTGGGTTTCGTTGTTGACTGTTTTTTGGGAATGGATTTGGTGGTTTTCTTACGTTTACGGGTGGTAGAAACTCTGTCCTCAGACCTACATTCATTTTTAAATGACTTTAAACTATTCATTTTAAAAAGCACTAATATTTCACAATGTAGAAACACTTACGGGTTTAGTTGCAAGTCTCGTTCTACATTACAACTGTTTGATCGTTATAAGAGTCATCAAAATCTTTTTGAGGATCCCAGTCACTTCCAGAGTCGTTGTTTGAATTATAAGTTTCATCAAAGATGTCTACATCTCCTTCATGCGTTGAAAAAGTTCCAGGCTCTAACTTCACGACGATTTCCTCTTCAAAAGAAACATCATGAGGAAGTGTGCTAATTTTCGGGCAGTATTCCTGAGCTTTTTGCGCACCTGAGTAATTATGAATTAATAAAAACCCAATATTTAGTAAAAAATGGTCACATTTTAAATCATTTCCGCTTCATATAAACACTCACATTTAGTCGCCAACGATTCCCAAACCCTTGCAGCCGATAAGCTCTATCACCCCGATCCCAACGAGTAGCCAAAGACAGAACTCCTCCAACACCCCCTTTTTCCGGTGCAGAACCTCCTCCCTCTGAACTATTCAGCAAGTTATCCAACTCGCCCAGTTTCCAAGCCAAGCGGAGCTGAACTCCTCGAAGTTCCAAGTACAACTCGGAAATGGAGCTGACCACTTGGTCACAACCATCACAAAAGGAGACACCACTGTCTCCACTATTATAAAAGTCTTGACTTCCATGATTGATTTTTAAATAGTCTCGAGCAAACTTCCAAAATATATTTTGAACACTATCATTTCTCCATTTACCTCCCGAGGTTTTGAGACAGATGAAACAAAAATCACTTGCCATATTGTTTTTAGTTAATAACTGTTCAAAAACTGATGAATAAATATTTGGACAGAAAATAGAGAAGACCAGAAAAACAAACGCAGCTGAGCTGACTGGCTCTGAAAGAGTTTGCCGAGGAGTTCTAGGTATTCCACTCTGTCTTAGCACTCACTCTCTGCAAGGAGATGGTAGAATCCTAAAAGCTTCCCTTTCCTTCCTTTTTCTGATCATAAGTTTTTACATGACTTTTGTAAGCCTTCCTGGTTCGGAACTCTCTAGCTTAAACATGACACCCTCCACACACTTGGCAGTCTAGCATCCCCTCTACGATCACCCTCCCCCTAATTATGATTTTTGATTATATGACGATCTAATGCTTATTTCCATCTGAATTTTACTTGACAGTGAAGTCGCTCATAATATTTTCAACGATGGGTTTCTTTTGAGAAAGACGCCAGTTCTGAATGAACACGAGCTAAGTGACCTCCAAGGCATTTTGGATTTGCATACGTATTTCCGTAATCGGGACAAATGGAAGGCTTTGAATCATTTCCAACTCGATGTTGAATTCGTGTCCTTGCTGGACTAGTCATAAAAACCGTGATAAATATTTAGGTCACTTTTCTCAATCGATAAGATTTGCGAATATTATTTCGCAAATACCCGATTCAAAGCAACATACCTGACTAAATTATTGACATGACTTGTGCAGAAAATCCAGGTAGTTTTTGCTCTCTGAAATGCTCGTATTCAAGCAGACAACTCAACGAGCAATCTAGATACACAACTGGGTGGGGCATCCTGAAACTAACTAACCTTACATATACAGTAATGATATGGAGGATAATATTTTATTTTCTAATGTAGAAATCATCAATTCATTCAACAAAAACCCTTTTTTATGAGTCATATTCTTACAATAAAAATTGAAATTATCAGACGGAGATGAGGTACCTTAAAATTTGAACCTAAAGCTAAGTACCTGGTAAAAGGATTTCTTTAAAGTCGTTCATATACAAACCTAATTGACGTTATAAACAATATTGTTCATACCTCTAAAACTCTAATATGGGGGAGTTTTATGATGGAGTTATCAAAAAATAAGAATTTGTTGAATAAGACCAATTTTTTTGCTAATAATCTGGGATTTCGTAAGTTTAAATTCAATTATACCCTGCAACTCATTTGTTTCCAATTCTACGAATATATTATATTTTCACAGGTTATCAACGACAACGAAAAAAATGCCAGAGGTCGGCTAGATGTGCAGGGTTTGCTTCTAATGTACTACATAATTTGGAGTAATTTGTTTGCGCTTCCGTTTCCAACGATTCTTTCGATCGCTGGGTGGAACCCTTGTTACACATTGTTCACCGAGTTTTACCTGTCACATCCATATCATCAAACAACTTGAAATCATGTTTTGCTCAATAGTCTCCTGGGGAGTTATTCAAGTTGCAGCCTGTGTATTTTTTTTAAAATACTTGGTATTGGAGTAACAGTTACACTGCTGATGGGAGTGACAGTGACCTCATATTTACAGTCATTGGCAAGTGGCATGATGCCCCATACGAAACATATTCGCTTTTATGAGCACCTCCTCGTTTTGGGAATGGTCTTTGGTCAAGTTTTCATTTATGTGAAGTTGTGGCTTTATGTTGAATTTAAATTAGCATAAAATCATAGTTGCTGATACTAGTCAAATAACGTTATTAAAATTTTGATACTGATGAGGTTGCACCCCTGAAACGCTTATTGTGGCCCTAGAAAAAATAATATGTAAAAACCATTCATAAGTCATAGTTTTTAGGAAACGTTTTGGGAATTATAAGTGAATTTACTACCTTAAACAGGCACCATAAGTTTGATTAAGGTAGCACAGCATTTTGATACTTCTGATCACTTATTAAAAATAATTCATCTGTGTAATAAAAATTATGTCAACAATGTTTGACAAGATTGTCGCTATATACCAATTTTGAAAATTTATGGGCATTAGTAATTATTTTATCAAAAAAATCCGCTACGTAGTTGTAAGTCTTTATGGATTGTTTGTAATATGAAACGCACGTCTTGCATGGCTTTCGAGTTTGGAAAAATCCAAATATGAAAATTATGTGTGAAGGAGAACACAACCGTTTGCTCATTGTTTTTGTAGTTGAGAAGTCAGCTAGTAAGCATGCACTTATATAGCGTAGCTTGTTTCTCTTGTCTGCTTTGCTAGCTCTTGAATGAAAAGGATTGTGGAGCTGAAGCTTCGAGATCGAGTAAGTGTAATGCTTTAATGCTGGTTTCTGGGACCTTAACACTCGCTCCGTGCAAGGAGATTGTGTATGCATAAAGCTTCCCAATCTCATTTCACTGTATTTCTTTTACAATGCCTACGAGAGCTGAGTTGTTGATGAAACAGGAGGCAGGAAATTGTCAGCTTTACAGTATTTACATTTGCCTAGCTTTTGAAAAACTGGAAATAAAAACTTTCGAATCGAGAGTACTCTTTCAAAAAAGTTGAAACTGGCTAATTTTGTGGGAATTACTGGACTGTATAACCTTTAAACCCGACATTGAAACAACATTTTAATCATTCGTCCATTCGTTGTGGTGGACTCATAACCTCATATCTTATTTTTGAAAATAAAGACTATGAATGAACATACATCTTAAAGAGGGACAATGTGTGCCATCTGATCAATAGGGTAACATAATCCACTTCAAGTAAAAATCATTTCACAAACAATTACAGGATTAGAATAGGACCAACTATTTTCACTTTTTAATTAAGGAAAATACTAAAATTTAATATTTTATACAATTTTTTGTAAGAAAACAACATACCTTAATTGTCAATTGTCACAGCATGTTGTAACGTATCACGAAAAAATTCACACTTTAAATGGACTTTCATTGTCAAAATGAATGCATAAAAATCATGCAGAGAAAGCAAGCAGAAAAACAATTCAATTTTAAACTTTTTGTAGCTGAGCAGTAAGTTACACACACACACACACACATACAAACACAGATGCTTGTTTGCTTTGTTAGCTTTTGATGAGAGTGAATGTGGAGCTGCAGCTGTGAGATCGAGCTGGTGTAATGCTTTAATGTTAGTTGCTGGGACTTTAACACTCGCCCTGTGCAAGGAGATTGTGCCTTCCGCAAAGCTTCCCATTATTTGTCTTTGTCAATCTGGGCTGTGACATGTATGAGAAAGTGAAGCATGAAAATACAGAAGCTTTTTTTTGCTCATTGCAAATAAGGTGAGCAAGCTATGAAAAGCATACAAATCGTTCTGAACTATTAAGTAATCCACAACATCACAATTATGAGGAAAGAATTTTTGTATTTTTCGCATTTCCATCCCGATCTGAGCGTTGGATTGCACATTCTTTTCATCTTACTTTCAATATAATACGATGACCCAGTTGTTTCTAAGAGTGATAATTCATTTTAAGTCATTTCAAAACTGACTGCTTAGTTTTTCGCTTTAAATGGCTTCATGTTCCACGTGGGTTTTCATACACGAAGAAATAATAATTAATGCATGATAATTAAAATGTTTACGGGTTTAGGCTGCTGAAGACTGTACACTAACTGTGTTTCTAATAAATAAAACGTCGAGGCATTTTACATACAATGTTCCCATTTAAATCCTAACTTTTCACAAGATAAAATTACCTGCAGTGAAAGCTAAATTATAGGGTATAGTGAGTTTCGGCTTACGCATTTAATATTTAACTCAAGTCTGTCTTTTCCAAATTGGAATCTTAGAATTATTATTCAACATGTCAGTCGCAGTTGTTGTTCTTGTCAAACATCAAGATAATAATCTTGATTTCGATGTAAAAAAAAGAAACCATTTGTTTATTATACCTTCAACTTTCTTTCAAACATGGATCTAAAACTTGAGAATAAACTAAGATCTTCTTTTGTAATAATTTTTACTTATTAAATGTGAAAATTTTGAAGAATTAACACCAGCTAAAAACTTAACTTTGGGAAGTTCAATAAGAACTTGAAATTACGAAAACCTCACGTTACCCCAATTTTAGTTAGTTTTAGGTATTGTATAAGCGTTATTTTTCTTACTAAAAAGAAAAGTTCATTGAGTATGCGTAGTTGACGGAGAAGTGCCATGTTAAGTACATAATTCAACAGCAACTGGCATGTCTTTTCCGCCCCTATCATGTACAACCCATAAATGATTCACGATTGAAAGCAGACAATTTTCACACTACATGTAAAGCTCAGACGTACTCATTTATTCATTCGCGTTGTACTTGATGCAAGGGAGAACAAACAAGCCAATTTCATTCCTCGCAGACTTAACAGAGTGACAACAGCAAGATATTTCTAGTTCCATGCATCAAAATGACAGCAGTCTACATGGGAAAGTTTCTGATAAACCTTCTTCTAACACTTACTTTATCTCGTGTTTTTGTAAGAGGTGATTGTTTTAAGAGTGATGATGGTTGTGACAAAATACTGACTAAAATTGTTTCAAACATTGCTAACCACCTCGGTAAATGTGAGATTTTTCTGGTGAATTTCGAAAAAAATCAGAATAACTTTCCACAGATTGTCCATCCGGTTTCTTCAGGAGCGTTTTCCATCGTGTTAGATGAAACCTCTGGAATTTCTCCTGCTCTAGTTTTTCAAAGATTTCGTGACATTCACAGACATTCCCCAATGTGTGGTGTGGCCCTGATTCCATTTGCGAAAAGTGTTTCAAACAAAAGTTCACAACTTTTTAGCAAACTAGCCAGTCTGCTTATACTTCCATACGAGTCTATTTTGCGGAAGGATGAGGATCATTTCATTTTCCTAGCTGAGAATACAGCTGAATCATCCAAGATTCTTCTTTCAGACGGATTTGGAAATAAAATCAAGTATAAGATTGGGATTGTTTTTAGTAAAGAAAATGCACTTTCCATACAACAGGTAAGTCTATACGGAAATGGGGGCATTCCGCAACTACTCACAATCAGTATGAAAATATCAGCAGTTGATAATGAAAAGCTCGAAACCACATCGCTATTTCCTGACACAACTAAAAACTTTAAAGGATACACATTTCGCCTAGTCACTATCAACACCCCATCCCACATCCAAATCGCTTGGGATCCAATTCAAAAACGAAACTTTGTAAAACGTGGCATTTACAAAGGATGGTTAGATGAAGCCACAAAAAGGCTAAACTTCAGCTACACCATTGCTCTGGCTTCATTTGGTGGCGCATCTGGGAAACAACTAGAAAACGGAACTTGGGTTGGAGAAATGGGTGACGTCCTTTACGGGAGAGCAGACTGGGCTTTGCCAAACGCCCACGTTTACAGCCGTCATACTTTCTTGGATTGGGCAGCTCCGCTAACTTACGCGTGGATGATGCTTTCCTGTCGGACACCAAAGGCTTTTGTGAGCCCCAAAGCAATCATTTGGCCCTTTTCACCACTTGTTTGGATCTTATGCATTTTATCCATATTATTTGTTGTGCCTGCTGCCTTTTTCGTGCTAATTAGCGTCATAAATGGTACAAGAAATTGCCCTAGATGGTCATTTAAATCTTTAGTGGAAGCAATTACAGCATCAATCTTGGAACAAGGACTTTTGATAGAACATGTCATGAACATTCAGAAAGGTGTTCATTCAATCCGAATTCTTGGGGCGTTTTGGCTCATATTTTCCTTGGTAATTGGTGTAGCATATCGATGCAATCTAACTGCACTAATGTCAACCCCTATTATAGACTGGGTTCCTAATTCGCTGGTTGAATTGGTTAACTCTAATTTTGGCGTGAATTTAGCAGTTGTGGGGAAAGGGGGTGCTGCTTATGTACTCCTTTCTACCTCCAGTAATCCAGTCTATCAAGAGGTCTTTTCTAGATTAAAACTTGAGCCAAGTACGGAGAAATGCATAGTGAAAGCGAGCAACTCAGATTCGTGTTGTATTAGTTGGCATTCAATAGGAGAGTATGCTGCCGCTAAAGCCATCACTGATAGATTTGGAAACTGCCCGATTCAAGAGTCACCTCAAACAATCAATTTTGTACCATCCACTGCTGTTTGGGAGAAAAGGGCGCTTTTTCGAAAGCACTTGGATAGGAGCATTTGGTCTGTGAGGGAAGCGGGGTTGTTGAGCAGATGGAAAAAGTTGGATCTCCAACTGGTTACAAAGGAGCGCTACCAATTGGAAACGGATATGAAGAACGGAACTGTGACTACATATGAGGTGTCTGATGGGCCGAAAGCATTAAAGATCGTACATTTTCAAGGAGCACTTTTGATGCTACTTTTGGGTCTCAGTTCAGCTAGCATTCGCTTTCTATTTGAAAACTTTCGGTTTAAGAGAGGCAAGCCATCCAAAATTCAGAATGTAATAATCATGAAATCTGAGCTGGTCACTGGTTAGTTGATTTCACGCATTGTGTAAATTTATATTGTAATATTTAATAATCACAACTTTTCAATTTCTTTGCAAGTTTGTCCAATATATTTAATGTCAATCGTTTGTATAAAAATTACGTGATAACTGTAATAAAGTCCAATAATAATATCAATAATTGTAATTGCAGGTAAATATGTTTTGCTATATATTCTTGGTCATTTTTGCGTTTACTTTTGTCTTTGTCTGGTCAAATCAAAATAAAAAAATTCGAGTAAACTTAACTGCAACTGTCAAAACTCCAGCCGAAAACTTATTCATGTTTAATGTAAAACCTTTCACTTTACGGGTTTTATTTCGCTTTTTGCATTAGTCTGGTTTTTTGATAAATTGTGGCGCTATTAAACCAATGCCGAATGGTGACATTGAGCATAAATCAGAAGTATCACCAGTCATGCAATAGTAGCTGTCTATTGACGCATTACACATTCATTCGTTTGGAATGTTTCTCATGACATGATCGCTCTTGGAAAAAAATGGAAATCACGGTTTACCTATTTGCGAATTGGTGTTGGCTGACAAAACGAAATTTGACATGCCCTGATTGACTTGGTAAGTATAAACTGCATTATTCATACGCCTGAAAATCTAGCATGGAAAAGCATTCTGATCGATTTATTGGTGAAGCCAGAATTTGACTTTAAATGGAATTAATAAGTTGCTGACGTTTTTGATGTCGTAAAAGGTTTCCCAAACATTTCAATTTCATTTCGTGTTTCCTCAATTTAAAAAAAATTAACCTTGAAAGGCAAACTTGAAATTAAGTGCCATACTTAATGGCAGATTTTTCGATTTTTACGAGTAAAATTAGTCTACACACAACCCACATCAATTGGCAATTTTATCGTGAGTTAAATATACTCCTTTCCCCAACTCAGTTCATCTGAATAAAGCATATCTGGTTTCAAGAAGTTCCTGCATGCTTTTTATCTCCAGGTCTCACGTTTTATTATGTGTTTACCAGTTTAGGAAACATCAGACCTGGATAATATATACTTAAAGAAAACTTTAAATGAAGGGATATGTGCTAGTCTGCTTCGTTCTTTAAATGATGTAGCAAAGTAGATTGGAGAAAGTTTGCATTTTACGAGAAAGCGATGAGGTAGTTTATCTACATGTAATATATGGAATGAAGTTCGATTTTTATGTTGACCTAGCCTGCTCTTCACTGTGATGATGTTGTTTAATCCATTCTTTTAGAGTTCGAGTTCGTCACAATTGCTTAATACATAGGAATTTAGAAAACTGCGAGCTTTCTTTCGTTCTACCTTTTTCTCTAGTTATTGTACCTGTAAAATGAGAAAATGAATTGGTATCGTGGAATTATTGGAATCCATTTCATCCCACGCTTTAGATTTCCTTTTTTATATGGTAGTCCAACTAACTTTACATGTGTTTTCGTATTTTAGGTAGATTGCGGACCTGTGTTTATGATAAATTTTTAAGGGTTTAATGTCCTATATTTTTATTAGAAAGTTACAATAGTATAATAAAAAGCACATATTTTCAGCTTACTAATTTTTACTAGAAGAGGAAAATATATATTTTTATGTAGTTTGCTTTTACACATATTACTGTTGTACGGTACTAATGTTGTATATTACTATTATATAATTTTTTCAGAAGATTAAATATTGCGTACTTAACACGAGCCATATGACTCGATTACTTATTAAATCGTGTTAAAAGTTAACATCAGTGATGTCTGTTGATGTCAGCAGTATCTTGACAATTGTTCTTATAAAATATTTAACATTTGAGCTTTCAATAACTGTTTTCTAATTAAAATTGGGACTTTTTATTGAAAAATGTTGGAACTTTAAATTTACATAATATTATGCGGGATTCTATTTGTATCATTTTAGGTACCTTAAAAACAAGTATATTCTAGCAAATTGTTCGACCCATAAATTTTAATGATGTAAGATTCGAGAAAATATGCTAGTTTTGTTTTATTTGATACGACATGAGTAGGATATGTACCTAGATACCAATAAACCAATTTAAGAAAAACGAAAACGGAATTTGGATCCAAATTTAGTCCACCTTTGCTATTAAAGCTGAGCACTTAAATTTTGTAAATCTTTCTACAGTCCACTCACCATTAAAAACATCTTTGAGCTATTACCAAGAAAAATGGCAGACATTGTAATTAGCATGGACAATATCAAAAATTTAGAGCTTACTGATGAAGCCGACCAGCCAGTTGTAAGCCAATTGATGATGAATGCAATTTACTTGTACAAGTGGACTTACGGCCTTATCCCAACACTTATTATAGACATTGATCTGAGTGGAAACAATATTCAATTCAAGCTACAAAATATGAATTTGATCAACTGGATATGGGATTTCATTGTATTTACAATAGGTCTTATTCTATGTTCCGCAACTGCGTTTCTCCTCGGAAAAGCACTGTTCCTTCCAAAGGAAGCAAACGTAAGCATTCTAGACATTGTTTTCTTTATTACAATAGTGTCTGGTGGAATGTTTGGGGCTGCTCTTGGCATCAACACGATTCTCAACTATAAAAAAATAGTTTACCTCAACCTGCTGTTTGCAAATAAACTGGAATTTCGTAAGTTTTTGTAACTTCTACCAACATTCATTTTTCTTTAAATATTTACTATACTAATTTGTTAATTTCTCCCAAAAAATCCACACAGGTTACCAACGACAAACGATGCTGGCCCGACATCGGTTGGATATTCCTGGTATGCTGGTGTTCTACTACATGGTTGGAATTAATGTGTTTGCACTTCCGTTTCCTGTTATACTCTCCTTAGCGGGTTTGAACCCTTGTTACACATTATTTGCCGAGTTTTACCTACCTCATCCGTATTATCAAACTCAATTGGAGATCATGACTTGCTCTATTGTTGCATGGGCCCTTCTTCAAGCTGGAGTTTGTATATTTTTTAAAATACTTGGAATTGGAATCACCGTCGCAACATTGCTGGGAATAACGGTGTACTCATATTTGCAGTCGTTGACAACTAGCGAACTGCTCCAGAGAAAGTTAATTCGCTACTACGAACACATCCTAGTTTTGGGAATGATTGGACGCAGTTTTATTTCATATTTTTGCCTTACATTTGTATCATGGACAATTCCATTTTTTAGTGTGATTGCCTGGTTTTCCATTCGTTGTGCAGGGCTTATGCCCTCATATCTTATTGCTGGAACGGGAGCTGCATTTTTAGGTGGGGTTGGGCTGAGTATTCAGATTCAATATGAGATGGCAGGTGTTCGCCATTTTAGTGATAGTATTATTAAATCTCGGAGGGCAAAGTTTCACTCGTTTAATAATAAAAGATTTAACTACTATTATACAATCAAGTGGAGGGCACAGCTTCCCATACCTGCTTATTGTGGCGAACAATTCCCTATGTCGAAGGAAGCTGTTATGATATATCTGGAGGTGATTACTACCAATATTACCAATGCATTGTTGCTCGTTAAACTGTAACACAATATTTAATATCATAGTATGTAAGAACACGACATAAACTCCCTTAAATATTGTTTATTTCTTTTTTAAATTAAGAAAATATTAAATTTTATTATATCAAAGCAATCCTACCACAGACAGCAAATTGTCAAAGATGTAGAAAGTAAGCAAAGAAACAAATCTCTCGTTTCTTATCTTTTTGCTTTTGTAGCTGAACAGTAGCATACACTCAGCCAAATAAATATGCTTGTGGGCTTACTAGCTCATCGATGAGAGCTGCAGCTGTGGGATCGAGTTCGCGTAATGCTTTAATGCTGGTTTTTGGGACTTTAACACTCGCTCTATGCAAGGGGCTTGGGCTTTGCGTAAAGCTTCCCATTCTTTTTCCCCGTGTTGACTCTTTGTCAACCTGAGCTGTGATGTGCATAGAAAGTAAAAAGAACGCTACTAGATGTCTGGTGGCTCTAACTTACTTTGTGTGGTTCTGAAAGCCGATGTATTTTTCGTTTTTCACCATTTTCACTGTTTCAAAATAAAAATGATTTACGAAAACGAAACTAGCATTTAAATTTAAAGTAAAAATTGAGGATTGAACTTCAAAAGCTTCTTATTCTGGGAAAAAATCACACTTATATGTACATGAGTTTTCACTTCCACATTACCCATATGTTCAGTGCAGTTTATCAGTCTTCAGAGATGCCCATGTGTTAACGCCAAGCTGAATTTTAATGTGCCAAACTCAGTTTATCAGTAAGTCACAAACTCAGTTTACTGCATGAATTAAAAACTTGCTTAAAAATTTTTGTTATTATTTTATACTGAATATAAAGTTCTTGTAGTACATATGAATGTGATACGGACTGGAGAGATATTGAAATTTTTTTGAGGCTAATTCATCTTGTGTAAGCTGAAATCCAAAGCAATCCTTATCAATGATAAGTTATCATCATCAAAATTTTGACAAGATTGCAAAGTTTCTTTTGAACACTTCAGGTTTCCGTGGAGTGTTTCGCTTTTTAGAAATTATGTCTATTTTATTAAGGAAACCCAAATTTGTCTCAGATGGACGAGAAGCGGCACACCATAAACTTAAAGAATTAGGACTTTTCAATCAGTCCAATTTTTGTAATGGATTGCGCAACAACAACGTTTAATTCAATAGTTGGAATAAAAATTTGGCTCAGTTTACCCCGTTTCATAGTTACGCTGCTTATAAATTCGCGAGAAGTCTACTTGTTTTTAATTAAATTCAAATTAAAAGTTTTTTATGTCAACAGTCGGATATTACTTTTTGAATAACTAACAACCTTTCTCTAATCGTAAGTAGGGACGTTTAGCTTGGCTTGGCTAAAAATTGTTGTCAGACAGCTGTTGTAAGTTAACGGAGGAACGGTAACGAGTTGTATCTTTCTAAGGATGAGTTTACGGTTGAATTTGATCACATAAGCACTTTCAGCCCTGTTTTGGTTGAATAAGACCTAAGTTCATTTCATATTAACCCATTGAATTTTTCTAGAGTTCAAAATTTATTCCAAAAAATTATAAAACTCAAATTACCTATAAAATGGCTCGGAATTACTTCACTAGTGACTGTCCACGTGAGAACAAACGGCCCTTCCGAATACGCTGCATGATACACTACAAACATGGAATCCAACTGGAAATTTTGGATGTTGAAATATCTTCAATTTCCGTTTTGAATTGGCAAAATAACGCAACTAAAGCCAATGAAAATGCTAACAGAAAATAAGACAAAATTGGCAAAATCTTGCGACCAACTCTATCTACATAATAAGCTGTCCCAAAAAGTGGCACAAGTTGAGCAACACGAACAATGCCAGAATTGTGGGAATCCAGAGCTGAACCATTTTTCTTGAAAATTTGCACTGTGAAATAGCTGAAAACGTTGCCTCCACAAGCTTCTTTGAAGAATATCAAGATCAGAGCTATCATCAAGGGTTTTAGCATTCCGTTGTTGAATAAAAGTGCTGAAATTGTGAACTTGTTTATCTCCGACTAAGCACCGCTTCTTGCATCTGAAATCGAATAAAATTTTAGATTAAATAAATGTTGTTTTCAACCCTTTGAAAAAAAACAGTTATAGCACCTCTTCGATTTCTGCAAGTATTTTGACGATGGCGAGCTTTTATCACAGGCTCTTAACCAACCAAGAGATTCAATAGCATCTTGTACTTTCCATTTGCTCATGAGCCACCGCGGTGATTCAGGAAGGGAACAAACACTTATTCCAAATGTAATTGAAATTATTACAGAAATCGCAGAGAGTTTATCATATGGCAGAACTGAGCCAACAGCATACGAGAAAAGAATTCCCAACCGACTGAGTATAAACCAAACGCCACTCAAACTTCCTTTTAAGTTCTGGTTCAACTATTTCACTTAAGTAGACCGATCCAGAAATCAGAGTACAACCTAATACAACTCCAGTAAAAATCGACCTGTGTACAGCATCCAGATTTGTGTTGGGATTGATAGTGCAGTCCATCCAATTATGGATGGAGCAACGGAAATTAGAAGAGTGGCCTTTCTTCCAAATTTCCTGATTGTGTAACCGGCCATTGGAGCACTTGTTAAATAGTAAGCCGAGGTTGACAATTGAGGCGATCCATGAGATGTCACTGGGGCTTAATTTAAAATGCCTACTTTGTTCAATAAAATGTAGAGCAGGAGAAGACCATCCTGTTACGGTTCCCCCTAAAAATTCTCGCAGACAGAGAATTGCACATGCCAAATATTGAGAATGATGACTTTTTAATAGGAATAATGTTGAATTTTTCATTTTTGGGGTATTTTGAAACATTTTATTAGAATGATTGATTGATTTGTGTATAAAACGCAAGGTGAAATGAATAGACTTTTCAACTGAATTTCTTTAAAATAAAATGGCTAATGAGTCAATTTAACTGGTCTGATTTTGTCCAGTCAAACAAGGAAAAGTAACTAA